>PVJH01048275.1:0-10908 GCA_004026705.1 Nesogale talazaci | reverse complement strand
TCTTTAGTCTTTTATCAGTGAACGTGTAATTGTGTGACTTCCACATCATGACAATATTGAGTATGAAACACTCCAAGGTAAAAGGATGAGGCTTTCAACTACATAAAGAGCAATGGCATCTGAAATCCACATGAGCAGCTTTGTTCTGTCTCGCAGTCACTCTGAGCTAAGAAAGACTTGATGGTAGTGAGTCTGGGTAAGCACTTGCGCCATATAATGACTGAAGTACAGCTGATGCATCAGGTTGCCAGCTGAAGGTGTCTTGGGGGTCTGGCCTTTATATGAACTTATAAAAGAAGTCTGTGAAGAACTGATCATTCTTCTAATTACCTTTTTGCAAGGACTGTGTCGTTCCACCTGACCTCACCAAGCTGCTTCCCCACAAGCACGCGTCCTCACACAGCATCACCAGAACCTCCTACCCTTCACCATGCCTTTGTGCACTGCCCCCGCCACCTCGCCTGTGATAGGTAGGCTTATTGTGCCAACCTGACCAATAAGAACATGTGGGCTACACTACCTGTGGGTCAGGTCAACTCTAGGACCTTGTCGATGGAGCTCAAGGCTCCTTTGGCACCTGCTTTTTCATCATGCTGATGACACGTGCATCACGTGGCTTGAGGCTGGTGGAGCCTGTCACCCTGCATTGCCTGCTTTTGGTATCCCTTGCAGACCTGCTTCACTAAAACTTCCAAGCTACTGAGAGTTTGTGACCCACCCCTGATGCTTGTGGACTGGGGGCAGACTCTTGCTTTGCATGAAAGAAAACTCTGCTCTCTGCTGCCTTTTCCTTGAACCCAGCGGGCCCTGAGAGTGAGTTGAAGGACGTCCAGTACATTAACTATTCCATGGAAGTGGGTTGAACTGAACGCTCTGTACTCTTGTGTGAACTAATTAGCTGTTATATTACTTTGTTGTGTATAAGCTTATCTATCTAACTATAAAATCATAAGTGTCAGGGCTGAGCCCCGGGGGCGCAGTGGTTGTGCGCAGCACTGCGGCCCACTGGGACGGAGGTTCAATTCCAGCAGTGGGGCTGGGCCTCCTACTCCCACCACCGGAGAGCAGTGATGCCCCCCCCCCCCAAAAAAAAAAGGCATAAGTGTCCTGGTTTTGTTTCCTTAGAGAACCCTGCCTAACACACTGTCTTTTTACATCCTGTTTCTTTAATTCCTGAGCCAATCTCTAACCCATGAATTGAGCTGCACTATGTCTTCTTTGAGGGTGTGTAAATTTACTAATTTCTTGTTATACATCCCTCCCTATTCTAAGCTTTTCCATTTATATACATTGTTTATCTGTCATGAACTTCCTTCTCTAAGTAATCCAGCCTAAAACAGGGGAAAAAAATATTTTGTTTGTCCCAATAGCTGTCATCCAAGATGCTTGACATATATTGGAGAGTGCTTCCAGTGTTTCCAGTCAGATGAAACACTTTAACACATTGTGGACAGATCCTGAGTTTATCTGGTCTTTAATGTGCTAACATGCAGATGGGTTTTGGGTCTCCACTACCTCCCCACCCCTTCACATTGATTTCGTTGCTTAATTTTTAACTTCTTGATTTTAAAATATCTGGTCTTTAATATGCTAATTAATATTGTCAACTTCTGCAGCATTTTCCCCTCTTCTGATTCAATTTGAAATTATTCTTCCCATAGCTTGTAGATCATTTGCTAACTCTGAAAATGAATATTATTTTTGTTACAGTGATTCTGTGTATTGAGCCCATCTTCTTTTGATACGTCTTGAAAAACTCAGTGTTTTGCCTCAGAGCATTTTGATACTAGAACTTTACTTATTTATTATTATTTTTAATACTAGAACTTATGGCTTTAATTTTTTCTTCCTTTATTTTAGCAACAAAAATTTTTTTTTTGGCATCACTGCCCTTGTGGCAGTAGACAGCCTTGCTCGTGGACAGCTGGTGCTGGATTTGAACTGCCAACTCTGTGGGTCGCAGTCCCACACACAACCACTATACCACTGGGGCTCAGCCAAAATATCTTATTATGTCCTGTCTTAAATTTCTTGAAGTTCATTGTTGATATCCTGCTACATCATTTAGCAAAATTTCACCTTTTAGTGATGTTTTTGATATTGTTCAATAATTTTAACATTCTGTTGACTCACCATCCTTCTGTACGTGCACACATACAGACCTCTTTGAGTTCATCTACCAGATAGTTGTCATCTCTGCTGGTATACATTAGTGACCACTATAAACATTGCATCTCTTTACCATTGAACATCTTAAATGATATTCTCTCACTTTCTGGAGCATTGATTTTTGCCAATAACTACAAGTGAAGTGTGGATGTCTTCCTTCAATGTCCTCAGTTTTTCCCCACATGCCATATCTGCTGAAATAGTAAACTTTGACCGATTATTTTAGGTACAGTGTGTATGTGTACTAAATCCATCTTCTTTTGATGTTTTTTTTTCACATCATCCAAAATTTTGCCATAAAAGCAAACCATCCAAATCAATTGCCATCGTGTTGATTTCAACTCACAATGACTCCATTGGAGAGAGTAGGATGGTTCCATAAGCCTCATTTCTCTCCAGCGAAGCAGCTGGGGGATCAAGGGCTAACCTTGGAGTCAATAGGCCAATGGGTAAACCATTTCAACAGAATCCTTGAATATGGGGGCTGAGTCCCGGTGGTGTAACTGCAGCCAATGTGCTTGGTGGTTCAAATCCAGCAGTGGCTCCCAGGAGTGGCACTGGGTAGTGCCCACGACCGTCAGACGCAGTGAAGCGCACCCCCCAAAAAAGAATCCTTGAATTTACCTTCTTGAAGTTTGAATTATTTTTTTGGTAATAGAAATAATAAGGCTGTTCTTTTCCTTTGATTGACTAACTCCAGGCCTATTGATATATCACTACAATATTTTCTTTGGCATCTGGAACTGGACCTTTCAATCCTTTGTTCTTTTTAAAACTTTAATTCATCATTCCTTGAATAAACTTTAGCTATTTTACTATGTCCTTAATGTCGCTATGACTATCTTTTTATCTATTTTGCTTTTAGTGACTTTTTGTGTTTTTCATGAATTATGTCCTGAATGTCACTCTATACCTGTCTGGTATTTAGTTATTGTTTTCAAAACATTAAATTCATTTTCTGACATGACCTCTAGTTGATGGTCTAGAGATGACCTCTACATTCAATGCTATAATTTAATTCTAGGTTTGTTTTAATTTTCCTCAGTTTCAACTTCATCTTGCAAATGAGCAATTGACAGTCCTTTCCTTAGTGAACCACAGCTTTTCTTCTAACGATATTCAGCTTTTCTTTTATCCCTTTCCACAGATGTATTCAATTTGATTACTGCATATTCCAGTTAGTGAGAACTACATGTATTGCCACCATTTATTTTGTTGAAGAAAAATATTCTCAATGAATATGTGGTTGGTCTTCAAAAATTCTATAATGTCATCTGTGGTATCATTTCTACCACCAAGACTACATTTTCCAGATATTGTGTAACTTGATGGCATGGTTAATTCATTTCAGACCACATCATTTGATAAGAACTTCCAATTTCTTCATTTTTGACATTAGTGATGGGTGAGTAAATTTGAAGACTAGCCACACTAATTATCTTAAAATTATCTTAATTTTGAATATCATTCATGAACAAAATCATATTACATACAGTGTTATATGTTAGGGTATATTGTGAAATGTTCTTCTTGATAATGATTGTGGCACCACTCCTCTTTATTTTATCAGTCTAACCATAGTAGAACATATATCTATTGGACTCAAGATAAACACTAACAGTACATGTTAGGTCACTAATGCCAGGATATATATATCTATGTGTTCCTTCTCATTTTCAGCAACTTTCAGTTTGCCATCATTCATACTTAGTGCTTTCGATATTACACTTGTTACTTTTGATAGTGGTATATGTTTTTCTTAATTTTATTCCTGCCCCTGAAGCAAATGAATGTTATAAGAGTTTTCCCCATCCATGTAATTGATGTCAGCCTTATTTATATGCTTATTTATTTAGCAAAGGTCTTTCCCAATCATATTTGTGTGTCTTCCAATCTGAATGTCTTACCTTCCAAAACAATATCACACAATACTTCATGGCAATTTGTAAGGTTTCATTGGCCTTTAAATTTTTTCTCAGGAGTGCAGTGCAAGATACTCCTTCCTATTCTGGCATAGTCTGAAAGCAATATTGAATTTGTCCACAATGGGTGACCCCGCTATTATTTCAAATACTAGTGCCATAGCTTCCAGCATCACAATAACGTGCAAGCCCAGCACAATAAATGGACTGACATTTGAGAGGAGGATTCTTTCTCAGATAGAGATATTTGATATTTTACATGTATATTATTCTCTGAAATTATTTATTCATTTTTGTTTTTGTTTTTAGGAATTTTATATGGTATCTCTCATTATTCCAGAATGTCCTGATAGGTTATAATTTCAAGCATTCTGTTATTTTTCCTTATGTCTTCTAGTACTCCAATTAAATACTTCTCACAGCTTTAGAATATATCTACAGCTCTTGAATATTTTAAAATTTTTTCTCTATTATTTTTTCTTTCACAGTTTCATTTTGTGATGTTAATATTGTCCTTTCTTCATTTTCATCATCTTTTTCCTCAGCTTGTTCCAAGATATTAAGCAATCCACCAATTGCATCCTTTATTTCTATTATCATGTTTTTGATTTACAACATTTGTTTCTCTCTTAGGTTTAGTGCCTATACTTATATCAACCATCTGCTTCTATATGTTATCTTTTTTATCTATTGTTCTGACTTTTCCAGTGTTTAATAATAGGTCAACTTTAAAATATATGCTATGCCTATGGTTACTGCTTATTTCATTTTCCACTATGGAAATATGACTGCTACGAATATGTATTAAATAAATAAAAAATTAAATAAATAAAAAAAATATGTATTAAATAAATAAAAAAGTAAGTATCTGTGAATGGAAAAACTGTAAATTACTCAAGGGATAAGTAGAAATTTCTAAAAGTAGGAGATTTGATTCATCAATATTTGTGTTCAATTAGTTAAAAGCCCCTCCACTAAGTAAGACTATAAAATATCTAAACATAATTAGCATGGTGTATCTTTTGGATATAGATAAAAAATTGCACCCTGCTTCAAGAGAAAATACATTTTTATCAAGTACATATGGAACATTAGGGTAATTGGTCAATTATTAGGGCAAACATACATAGATTTGAATGATTCATCAAGCATAAATCTTATAGAAATACCAGGCTTACTGATCATGTTATAAAACTTTAAAATACCAAAGAAATAATGATGATGTAAACACTCACTCTTTTAAAATCTTTCATGTATTCAAAAGAATAAGAATAAATAATAATTTCCTTGAAGATGATTAGCAATAAAAATAAAATAAGAATGCTGAAAATTACTGAAATAGGTCATTAGTGAGAACAAGTAAAGACACAAAACACAGGCAAAATTATTGATGTACAGTGAAACAGTAGATAAAATGAATGTATTGAAATATTGATAATGAAAAAAATTAAATATATAAGTCACAATGTAATTTAATGATAAAAGGGCAAAGCACAAATGTTTAAGTTAAGGCTTAATACAGAACCAATATGCAAGTAAATGTGAATGCCTAGAAGAGATGGGAAATTTTTAAAATATTATTAGGAAAATGCAGTTCCTCACAATTTATCTTAGCATAAATAATAAGCTGAGACATTTTCCAATTTTTTTCTAGAGACATTTAGCAAGAGATTGTCCCATTGAAAGCACAAGTCACAGATGGTTTCAGATGAGAATTCTAGTAAATCTTAAAGACCCATAGTTTATATACTTCATTTACTATTTCACAGAATTAAATTATATATATATATATAAATTACTTTGTGAGTCATGTATGAAAGTTTTTATTGCACTATAAACAAAAGCCAGTAACACTTAATTACATTGATATAATACCTTAAATGAAATATCACAGCACCACCATCACCACTTTAGAAAAATGCATATTATGTCTGATTATTTTATGTAACACATTCAGTAATGTGAAAGATAAGCATGTTTAAATATAATTGACTTTAAAAGTGAAATAAAGCCAAATGATTGTTTCATAAGTAATGGTTGAGCAAAAAGTCAGAAATTCAAACATCACTAGCACTTGTAGATATAAGGAATCCTTGTTGTGCTTTCAGATGACAGATAAATGTCAGATTGATAACCCAGTGTTGGTGGTTAAAATCCACCAGTCTATCCAATGAAGAAAGGTGAAGCTATCTGCTCTGACAAAGATTTATAGCTCTGAGCACCCTCCCTAGGATCATGAACAATACTTGTAGATATAAGAATGATTGGGTATTTATTGAACAGTATAAAATTCATGTGCCTCAGTCTTAAAGCTGGAACCTTAAGGTAAAAATCCCAAAGGTGTCTTCACTTAAGGGACCAACATGAAAAGAAGTAATTTCCATGACTAGCTAAAGTTGTGTGTGATGCAACACATAATACTATTAAACTAGAAAAAAGTAAGGTAAGATACAAAAATAGGAAGTGAAAGTTTATTCTTAAAATATACTTACTTTTGAATAATTAGTATAGCATGAAACATTATAGCAAGTGTATAATTGTATACTTTTAATCAAAATGCATCTCTCATCCAAATTGCTTCTTAGAATTTTAAGAAACATTGCTTTTATCCAATGACATAATAGTGCAACTGGAAAACCATATGAAGCTCAATGAAAAGATATTATTTTAACAACAAAGATACTACAACACAGTTAACACACAAATCAATAGCACTCATAGGCATTAGAAAGCAGATTATAAAAACGAATAATAAATTTCCATTTACCAAAGTGGTGGAAGCCAGCAAAACAACAAAACACATTTAGTAATAAATATTTATTTTTACACATTTCAAAAACTGTAAAACTCTTCCAAAGCTCTCCAAAGTATATTTTAACAAATGAAAAGATAATCTCCTAATTTTGGTTGCTATGTCTCAATGTTATCGAGATACCAGTTCTTTTAAAGTTAATTTATAAGTAAATGTGCTTTCAATAAAACCACAGTGAGCTTTTATACGGAGGTAAGCAAATTGATCCTCAAATCCATTTAGAAAATTAAGACACAAGAATTGAAAGGAAAAAAAAAGTGCAGAGGAAAAGCTTTGGGGAGGGACACCCTCACTACTATCAGAGGAGCTTATAAAGACAGCACCATGAAAGACTAAAAGCAAAGAAGATAGTCACTGTTGTCAGTCAATTTTCTTGAAGACAAGGTTTTATTTATAGTCTTGATTTTCAGTTGGAATGTCAATCAGCATGCCTTCATCTTAGCTCAGCTGGTGAGTCATATGCCATCTTAGGTATTTACATTGAACCATTAAAGACACTGGGCAACAGATACCTGAAAAGAAAAAAGATAATTCAATTACTAAGAGTTATGAAGGATGGCATAACCATTATCGAGCATCTCCTAGGTTTATTCAAGAAAACAGATCCTCTCAGCTCCGTAAGTCAATTTTAAATACCAAATATACTAAGGTGTCAACTGACTGGGATGTCAGCGGAGGCACCAAATTGTACTACAAACATTGCATTAAAAATATGCTGAACAACTTGACTTGTACAGGAGCATATATGGTAGGCTGCCTCTCGTTTAACTTGGGTGTTCATCAGTGGATCAGTCTGATCCTTTAATAGTGTTAGCAAAAGAACAGAAATATTTAAGGTGATGTAAAATTAGGTGCCTCCACCTATATTTGGGTTGACTGATACTTGAGTACATTCAGTAAGTGCATGGGGAGTAATTTGAAGAAGATAAGATTGCTTAGTTAAAAACAAATACATTCCTCTGAGGAAAAAAGTCCATTTATCTTTTTGTGGGGCGCATCCTCTTATTGTAGTTGTTAGGCACTATTTAGGCATTCTAATTCATAAAGAACTTGCTTCTTTTCATTTTGACAGTACTTATTCCAAGATGTGCTTGCTTGTTCTTCTAGCAGTCCATGGTCCTCTACGACATCGTAAGTAAAACAATCCAATTCTCCACGACTTCTGAATATTCACTGTGCTAATTTCACACGGATAAGGAGTCACTGAATTCAATGTTCCTCCCAAGGCTTGCTCCAAGAGCACATGGATAGGTGTTCTGCCATAGATTTGCACCACATGACCACTTGTAGTTCTTAGCTGTGGCTTCCTCGGATATTAACTGTGGATCCGCGTAAACACTAATCCTCGGCAATTTTAGTCTTAGATCCACTTCTCAGGATGCTGTCTATCGGTCCAGTTGTGAAGAGATCTGCTTTCTTTACTTTATTGCTATTTACCTTAGTTGCAGTCCTTGCTGCCGGCGATAGTGCTTGACATGATAGGCGCATCAAATCTCCCTGGGTTCCCGGTAGCAAGCTTTCATCAGCATATCACATGTTCGTAATCAGCTGACGCACAGTCCTTATGCGATGTACTTTTTATATCACAGTTTTGGGGATTATTCGCTCAGCATATAGGTTGAATAAGTATGGAAGAAAGATGAAATATGTGAAGGTTTGTGCCAGCAGGACGGGCCCAGGACCCTCAGCCCTTTGACAGTTAATACCTAATCATTCCCCATTGCTGAGCTCACACAATGCACTCACAGCCAGGCCAACATTAACTTGATATGCAACAGTCTTACTTTGGTCTCTGGCCTGAAGTTTGCTCAGGGGTGTGGCCTTCTTCCCATGTGGATGATGTGGGGAAGCGTGCTTTGGCTTCTTCTGGGTATGGATCCTGCATTGGGTTCATCAATCTCTGGTTCGTTGGACTGAAATTAATGGCTTGTCATATTATTTACAAATTCAGGGAGTTGTGGGTAGCCTGCTGTAAAACCTCCCAATGTTGGGTTCATTCCCTTCTGTCACCACATTCTGACCTGCTGACCTTGAATTCTCTTGTCCCTGCCACACATTTTGGTTCATCAGTACTGGTAGCTGTGCCACTTAGGAAAAGCCTTCATCATAACATTGAACCCTTGAACTAGAAACCTGCTTTGCCTTGGAACTGTCAGCTTCTGCAACTATGTGAACAATTTTCTTGATATAAATTTCTCTTTCTATATAAAAAATGTATTTTCGCAAGATTTACTCTCTAGGATACCAATCTAAGACAAGGTACAACCCTAAGACATTCTTCCTGCTTTTAAACTGCATTTCCCAGACTCCCTGCTCGTCACCAGCCCGTTTTTCTATGCGAACAATTGTGTTTGGTCTTCATGAACAATTGTCCTTTGACTAAAGTCAGTAATAGCATACTTTTTTTCCAATTTCTCTTCAAATTACTGTTTGTTTTTCTGGTAACTTAAGATTTCTGTACTGCTGCTTACATTTTAAAATTACGTTTAGCAATGTAATATTAATATGATTGTTTGACAGTTTCCATATTCTATTTGGTAACTTTTTAAAATAGGCCCAAGTATAAATATCTTCAAGTTGGTCAAGCAGGTAGCTGTCTTTCAATATTTAGCCTAGACTAATGTGTTCTTAAAGTACTGCATCCAATATTTTTTGTTTTTATATTTCATTTGGTATTTTGTTTCACTCTTTTCTAATCCAATTAAAATTCCCTGTATTTATTCATAACAAATAAGGAATGTATTTCTTATAGTGTGACTCTATTATACCTATTTATCATTCTCAATAGTTTCTGTGGTAAACACCTTGAACTTTTGAAAAGCGGAAGCTTAGTCAACCTGGAGGATATTAATATCTGTACTCTTTGGTATTTGCAGCCTTTTCTTCTCATTTTGAATCAGTTCTCATCAGAAAATGAATGGCCAGAAAGTTTTAGGTGAGTCAACTACATAAGGTTGAATATACTTTCTTAGGCAGCACTTCCCTAGTCATATTTTAGTGCCTTCAAATCTGAGGTGCTCATATTCTGACATGTCTGACAATGTTTCAGGGGTGCATCCATTTGTTGAATGTTTTATTTTGGTAGTTCATCAATTATTGCAGTCTTGGTTTTCCCCAATGCGCTCAGTGCAAGTTGGACTTCATCTGATAATATTATCCATTATTGATCTTAGAGTTAGCATCAACCAATTAGTTTTGGTACAGTGACTTTAGGTTTAGCTTCTGTCATCTTTCCATGCTTCTTGTGTCCATCTGTATTTTGCACACATCATCATTCAATATTACAAGGGGTTTGAATTTCTGTGCGTTTCGTTAGCTAGTGAAGTACTGCACATGTTTTTCCATTTTGATGTTCTCACTCCAGCTCATGGCACATTTCATTATAATACTTTTCCTTGCATTCTCAAGCTGCCTTTACAGTGTTCTGATGAGCTCTTTTGCTTCATCATTGCTTCCATTTATTTTAGCTTCTCCTCATGACAGAGCAGGTTTTGTAATCATTTCTGGCATCAGCCTTTGTCTTTTTTTTTTGTTGTTTCTAGTCTTTTTCATAGCCTGGTGGCAGGATGATCATGACGTCAAACTCCATTCTCAGGAGGGTCTCTGAATTCAGGTGTAAAATATATAGACAACATTTTAATTTGCCTCTTGTGCACTTGTTTAATTTTCCTCAGCCTCAACTCAAACAACTGAGCAACTCATGATTTGGTCTGCTCTCATTTTCCGCTATTCTGACTGAAGATTTTGAGCGTCTTCATGCTTTCATAGATGTAATTTTGATTTCTGTAAGTCCAAGTGGGTTGTCACCATTTATGTCAAACCAAAAAGTAGTATTTGAAATTAAAAAAAATTAATCCTGTGAAACTCTGTTATACAAACTCTTGCAGCATTTCTATCTCAAAAATTATATTTTTCAACTAACAATTGTTATTTATGTACATATTTTGGAATTCAACCACTAGTAACTACCAATGCACCTTGACTAAATTTCTGATCAATTTTAAA
>PVJH01048274.1:0-10888 GCA_004026705.1 Nesogale talazaci | reverse complement strand
CCCACAGGTCATGTTGGAAAAGAGAAGGCTTGTGTCCGCCGCCTTCTGCAAAGCAAGCTCAGAGGGGCCCGGGCTGGGATGAGGGCTCTGCTCTCAACATTGTGAAAATCTGATCGTTTATTTTACCCATAGGTCTGGTACTGCTTGCATTTTTACGTGGCACGGTGTCCCACAGATTAGGTAGCCAGTCCTGATGCCAATCGTCTCTCCGTTTTCCAGGGGGAGAACCTGGGGCTCAGAGAGGGAAAGCAAGCAGCCCAAGGTCACACAGCAAGCAAGAATGGGATCCAGGCATCAAATCCTGATTCCAGAGTCAACGTAGACAACATCGCCCTGCCACTGCCCAGACAACCCTCCTCTTTCTGCGGGAACCACCTGACATCCTGTTGCCTGCCATTTGATCCCAGCGCCAGTTTTGTCTATTTATGTATGCTTACCTTTTCAATGTGAGTTAGGTGGCGGTAGACCATCAGCTTTACACTCAGAGGCCAAGACCCAGTCTGTTTGACTCCATGCGTTGCAATCTCCACTGTAGACCGCCCTGCTTTCTCCCCTGGTCGCCCGTCTCCTCTCTATCCCAACCCTCTGCACTTTGTCCTTGGGGAAACTCTGCCCTTTGGAGCTTAAAGGGTTGAGTTCCGCTCCAGACCTGAAGGGCCATAGTCGGGGCAGAGAGGTGGAGTTCAGGATGAGGGTCCGTCTCATCAGAAGATCTCTAGCTGACCAGCAAGCTGGGTCTCTCTTAAGATTTTGGAGTATGTTCCACATTTGCCTCCTGCTCTATCCAGGACCTTCCGATGTCCTCCGTTTCACAGCAGCTAACACCACAAGAAGCACAGTCATCACCCTGGCAGGAGGGGTACTTGGGCAGCTGGAACCAACCAGGAGTGGGACAGCACCCAGGAAGTGGGAGGCAGGATCCAGCAACATGTGTGTGTGTGTGGGGGGGGGGGGGGCGTTGTTGTAAGGGCAGGTGGGAATCAAAGGGCCTGGTTAGCAGGGAACCCTACCCCCTCTCAGCTAATTCTCCTTCTTCTCCAGCTTCTAATCCTTCCAAGAAAAGACTCTGGCTCAGTTTGGGTGTTGTGCCCGCCCTTTATCTTGAAGGACAGGTGGAGGGGAGTTCCCCAAAGGACAGGTGAAAGGGGTTGGAGGCTGGGTGGGGAGGTCCATGTGCCCATTTTACAGATAAGGAGAGCAAAACCCAGAGAGAGGTGGATGGGGCAGTCTGGGCCCCAGGCAGAGGACCCTCTGCTGGCCTGCTGCTCCACTCCTGGCGCTGGGGACTGGGTGAGAACAGGGAGGGCATTGTGCGGAATGTGTGGCTGCTCCCTGAGCTCCCCAAAACCCAGCAGGGCCTCTGTGGGGCCAGGAAACCACTGCAGACTGAGACTCATTCAGGGGCGGAGGCCTCCCCGCCTCCCTCCCCCTGCAGTGAACAGACTCCCTTGGGGAGCGGAAAGAGACTATTTTTCTAACAAGCAAAACTGGTGTGGACCCAATAAAGCACGCCTAAGCCTGGAGGTAGTAGCAGAGGCCGGCCAGATGTAGAGCCCGGACCGCCCCTCTCGGCATGCCAACATCACGGCAGGCCTTGGGTACGGGACTACACAAGTTTCCTCGCTCCGAACTTGGATGTACAAAGAAAAACGAGCCTTTTGTGTTTTCTGCAGTGGTCATTTATCGCCATGATTAGAAGCAAGAGATATTCCAGGGACAGAGGACCGGGCTTCAAATCCCCGCTCTGGCCACTTACTAGTCCTGTGGCCTTGGGCATGTCGTTTCTCACCTCTACCCTGGAAGCAGGCACATGGATCAGTGCCTGAGCTGTGATAAACACCACACCGGGCTCTGCTGGTCTCCACCCCGATTTGACCTTGGTCTTGAGCCCTTGAATGAGAGGAAGAAAAACACCCAAACCTGATCGCTGAAACTGCTTAATGGAGGCTCCTTGGTAAGGATTGAAGCTTGGCTGCTGCTAACCCACAGGTCAGGGGGTTGAGCCCAAGAGCTGCTCTGCAGGGAAAAGAAATGGCTCCCCAAAAGATGGCTGTCCTGGGGTCTTGTAGACGGAGTGCCAGCTCCGAGATCCCCGTGTGGGATAGAGGGAAACACGGTGGGTCCGGCGCCAGCCTGGCTAGGTTTGAGCCCCTTGTTGGTAACCACGGGGTCAATCCATCTTGTCTTCCTCTTTGCACTGCATTAGCATGCTGTCCTTCTCCAGGGACTGGCCTTTCCTACTACGAGCGTGTCCTCTCTTCTCCAGAGCATTTTCGATACCCTTCTTCCAAGGCAGCTGGAAGCCCATGTCAAGTTCAATATTCTGCACCAGCACCCTAAGTCAAAGGCATCTATTATTCGGTTTCTTTCTCCCTTGTCCAGCTTTCCCATGTATGTGAGTGACTGAAAACACCTCTGCCCTTGTGACGTGGTGGTTACAGACCGGGCCGCTAAGCACAAGGTCAGCAGTTCTAAACTGCCAGCTGCTTCTTGGGAGGTAGATGAGGTCTGTTGTACTTCTACAAAGAGCTCTGGTCTCCTTAACCCACGGGAGCAGTTCCACCGTCTTCTATAGCGTCACCGTGAGGCAGCATGAACGCAAGGGCAGCGGGTTTGGTTATTTTGTGTTTTCATGGTCAGTGAAGCACAGGTAAACATCGATCTGTCATTCTCTGCTTTCCACCAAGCTCCGGCTGTGATCAGGGGTGCTAGCCCTCAATCTGCATACAGCCTTGTTCAACATCCTCCACGACTGGCTTGAGTTTCTGGCGGTAACTGCCAGATAAACCACTGATAAACCACTGCAACCACATTTTAATTCTGAAGATTTTTTTTCTTTGTGCATGGGATTAATTATATTGTTCAATAATATCTACATTTTCATCGGATCACTTTTCTTGGGACTGGGCACAAATAAGCATCTCTTCCAGTTACGGTAGCTGGCCAGGTAGCTGCCTTCCAAGTTTCTTGGCATAAATGAGGGCTGCCAGCACTGTATCCACCTAGTGAAATATCTCGGTTGATCTTCCGTCCACTCCTGGAGCCTTGTTTGTTGTTGTTATTGTTGTTTGTTTTGCAAGTGCCTCCAGTGTACATTGGACTTCTTTGATACCATCAGTTCTTGGTCACGTGCTGTCTATTTAAATGGCTGAACATCAACCAATTCTTCTTGACGGGGGTGGGGGGGGTGACTGGATCTTCCTCTGGTTATTAATTAACTCCTGCCCCTCCCAAACATGTGTCAGCTTGATGTAATGATGTAATCATCCCCAGAATGTGAGCTCACGAGATCAGCCCTGATGTGCTGCGAGAGGACCACGGTGAGACGCAATCCCTGTCGCGGACGCAGCCTCCATGCAGGCTTAAGGCAGAGTTTCCCTGATGTGAGGCTTGCATCCTTTTGTATCTTACAGGCAATAAAAGGGGAGGGGAGGGGTAGGGAGAGCTCCTCTCAGCAAGAAAAGAAGTGCGGCCAGTTGACTGTATCCTTCAGACTTGCGGTTTCTGCCCTGAGAAACTCCTCGACCAGGGAAGGGTGGAGGGAAAAGGTGCTTTCTTAGAGTCAACACAGAGAGAAAGCCTCACATGGGAGGTGGGGGTGGGGAAAAGGGGTGCCTTGAACTTGAACCCTTTATGAAAGCCAGCCACCTGTGGTAGTTCTGTTCAGATGAAGGCGCCACCCCCTTCTCCGGATGCTTCCACACTTTGCCCATGTTCTCCTTAGGTGCCTTCAAGTCCGTAGCAAGCGTAGGCGCGGCAGCATGAAAGATTGTTTGGCCCTGCCCCAGCCTCACAAGTGCTGCTGTGTGTTTGAGCCCATTGTAGCAGCCGCTGGGTGGATCCATATTGTTCCGGTATCAGAGGAAGCCAATTTCTGATAGATACATCACGGGTTCGATAGGCGCAGTCGTACAACGATAATGATTATTTGTTATGGTAAAGTTATCGAGAACGTGAGACAGAGAGAAATAAAAAGTGTCGGACACATTTCGCATCATGGCAGCATGCTCACCTCACCCCCGTCTGGTGGCCCACATGGAGAAGCAGGGAGTGGGGGAAAAGGATTACATGAGGGAGAGGGGCTGAGAGCATTTACTGCGCTGAAGGCTGGAGAGCAGCATGGGGTGAGGGTGGGAAGAGCCTCTTTATCATGCCCAATCCTTATCCTTTGGAACAATGCAAGGCCCCTAGTCACAGGAAAGGGTTGTGCTAAATGCACATGTTTCGGGAGAGGGAGACATTGGGGTCCCACGTGACAAGGCCAGACCCCAGACTCCTGGGTGTGGCTAAACAGGCTACACTAGAGATCATTAACAGCATGTGCATCGCCCACAGGCTTCAAGGGAAGCGAACCATCATCCTGTCATCGGGCGAGTCAGCGCTCTTGTGAGACACACAATGGTCTCTGATAACTGGGAGCTTCAGGGAGAATAGCTAACATCTTTCACACCAAATGCTGGTAAATAGGTTGCTTATTACTTGGGAGTGTACATAATTGTGGAAAAGCCCTGTCTTTGTCCCACACTCAGGGTCTTCCCCTTTTTCACTCCTCTCTACTTGACCTTGGGCAAAGACAAGACTTTCTATTCCCAGAAAGAGTTACAGTCTTGGAAAGGTGTAAGAGCAGTGCAACCCTGTCCTAGGGGTTGACTCAATGGCAGTGGGGATGGACTCAGTGGCTGTGAGTTCGACTCTACCACGTGTAGTGTTCTTCGTCACTCCTGATGGCCTATCCAAAGTAGGGCAACAAAATTCTCCCCATTCTTGCTTTCAAGGAGACCCTGGCGGCACTACTTCCAAGACAGATGGATTTGTTCTCCGGACAGCCCAGGAACTTTCAATATTCCTCACCCACACCATAATCCAAACCCCTTCTTCTTCGGTCTTCCTTATTCAATGTCCAACGTACGCATGCCTATGAGGTGATGGGAAATACCGTTGCTTGGGTCAGGTACACCTTCGTCCTCAGAGTGACATCCCTGCTCTCCAACACTCCGACGAGGTCCTGTGCAGCAGATTGAATTTCTTGACTGCTGCTGACGTGAGCACGGATTGTGGATCCAGGCAAGATGAAACCCTTAACAACTGCACTTCTCCTTTCCTCGTGACGTTATCAATTGGTCCAGTTATGAGAACTTTGGTTTTCTCTGTCCATACACACCATCAAGATTGCCCCTTGAGGCTGAAATACTTCTTCAGTTCTTTTGGCTTAAGAAAGGCCACGTGTGGGCTTCCCTGTAAGTTTTCTAACGCTGGGTGTTTACCCAGTTCATCATAATACTTTGTTTTCTCAGGCTTCCCTTTGAAGCCTTCCGTTCAGCCCTCTCACGTGACCTTTTCTTCCATTCGCTTCAGCTGCTCTACATTCAAGAGCATGTTTTAGAGTCTCTTCTGATGTTGACTTTGGTCTGTTTGTTTGTGTGTCCCTGTGTTCCTAGTGGCCTTTTGCCTTTTTCACGTGGGATGTCCTTGATGTCATCCCACAACCCATGTGGCCTTGACTATCTCGTGTTCAGCCCTCGTCTTTTGTTGTCTCTACATTTAGGTGGGATCTGCGCTAGACTGCACTTTGGCTCCCATGAAAACTCGCCTTCATTTTCTTCAACTTCAACTTGAACTGCATATGTGTAACACGTGGCCTGTCCCACAATTGGCCCCTGGATCTTGTTCTAATTGACCCGACTGGGCTCTTCCATCATCCCTTGCCACAGATGTTGTCAATAGTGTGTTCTATCTGACAAGGTCCACGTGTATCGTTGCCATATATGTTGCCGGGAAAAGTCGTGTCCAATGAATAAGTTGTTGGTCTTGCAGAATCGTAGCGTGTGATCCTCCATGTCTACCTCTAAAGCCATATGTTCCACATACCGATTCTTCTTATCTGCTTCCAACTTTGGAATATCAATCAGTGCCTATAAGAGCATCACGAGTTTCTTGATTTTGTTTTATATGTTTCTTCAGTCTACGAAATTCAGGATAGGTAAATCTATCAGTAACTAGAATTCGGTTAATAGCTACCTAGGGGCATGGCAGGGAAGATTAAGGGGAAATGGAGCCTAACAACAATGAGAAAAAAGATGTTCAAAAATTGATTGTGGTGATGATGGCATACCCTTTCTGAATATGACGGGACTACCGAATTGTATGATGTGTGAATTATATGTCAATCAAAATTAATTACATTTGGGCTGAGCCCTGGTGGCGTAAGTGGTTGAGTGCGGGACTGCGGTCTGCGGGCTTGGCAGTTCAAATCCAGCGGCGGCTCCCAGGAGCAGTGCTGGGTAGCTCCCACGACCACCAGAGGCAGTGATGCCCCAAAAAACAAACAAACAAAAAATTAATTACATTTTTAAAACTTAGAATTAAAAAAACAATTGTACATTCCAAAGAACTTTTGTTCATGTAGATTGCATCTATTATTTACCACAATATAAATAAATAATCTGCAAAATGTTAAAGCATATTTAATTCATTTTAAAAAATAATCTATTATGGGGCTGAGCCCCAGTGGCGTAGTGGTTGTGCATGGGACTGCGGCCCCCTGGGATGGGGGTTCAATTCCAGCAGTGGCTCCACCAGAGCAAAGGCTGGGCCTCCTACTCCCACCACCAAAGGGCAGTGATGCCCACACAAAAAAGCTCCTCTTTCCCCTCCCCCTCCCTTTTTTTAAATGAATCATTTTATTGGGTACTTATACACCCCCCTCATGATCCATACCTACATCAATTGTATGCAGATCTCATTTGCACACTTGTTGTCATCATTACTCTCAAAACATCCTCCCTCCACCCAGGCCCCCTTCCCCTCTGCCCCCCATGAACCTCTAATAATTTACAAATTGCTATTTCCTCTTTTGCAACCCAGAACTCATTGCGAGGTGTTGGTTTGGAGACAGATCAGAAGGAACATACAGCTAAACCAGGCATCCTCAGGCAGTTGCAACCCATGGCGAAGCCACCCTGGGGTCCCTCTAGAGCATGGTAAGGTTTCTAATGTCTGGTTTTTGTGACATGGATTTTGAGGTGCCTCAGAGTCGACACAAACCAGTTAGATGATGTGTTAACCTTTGCACAAGGCACTGAAAACACCTGTGTGTGACGCACACCATGGCACATGCTCATAGCATCAGTGCATCGACCATGAAACCTGTCTTCATTATGGTGATTTGGCCTTCTGATTTGATTGTGTGTGAGTCCGGGTAGACTAGAGAAACAAATTCATAGACACGCATATGGATATAAGGGTAAGGGTTATATACCAGAGGAATGGAACATTGAGAAAGCATCCCAACCCAGTCCAGTTCAAAGTCATAAGTCTGATATCAGCCCATAGGCCCGATACCAGTCTCTAAAGTCTCCTTGTGACTCATAGGCCAGTGGGTGCAGAATCCCGGCACTGGTGGGGGTCTTCTTATGGCTCATCGTTTCCAGGGCTCAGGGTCCATCAACAACATCCAGTGGTGGCAGAAGCAACTCAGTGCTGGCAGGGGTCTCCACGTGGCTTCTCCAGCTTCAGAGGTCTGGTTCCATCAGGATAAGGCCGGGTGGCTTCTCCTCTGGCTCCTCCAGCTCCTCGGACGCTGCCATCTTGTCTTGTCCATAGTTCATCGTCTTGGAGACTGACTTCCAACAACTGGGGAGATGGCCTCTCATCTGGAAATATCACACGATTTCCCAGAAGTCTCAGGAGAAAGCCATGCCCACACAGAGGCCTCATTGGCTATCTCCAGATTAACAGACTAGACTCCACCCCTAGACTTCCAATCATGAAATTGACATCAATCACGTGACAACCACAAAATAAATGAAGGTCATTTAAAAAAAATAGGAGTTTTTTGTCATGACGTAACTGGAAGCCACTCTCCCCAACAAACAAACACACACACAAACACACAAACAAACTCACTGCCATCGAGTCATGCCAACGGGGAGTGAGCCTGTGATTCAGGGTACAAGTCCCCCTGTGGGCTCCTGAGACTGCACTCTTGACAGGAGTCAGAGGCCCCCACTTTTTTGGGCAGAGCTGCTGGTGGGTGCAAACGGCTAAGCTTGTGGACCACAGCCCAACGTGCGAACACTGTGCCACACAGGTCCCTCAGAATGCCAGTGAGGCCACCTTTCCTCTTTGCTACTGAGTCCTGTCTTCCCCGCTCCTGCCACAGGGACTAGGACACGGCAGATGCTGGGTGACTTTTGAACGGAGACATTCCACCACCCGGCTGTGGTGATGTAGGCAGGTTGCTTCTTGTCTCTGGACCTTGGTTTCCATCCACCTCCAGGGAGAAGTGGGCAGGAGAGATGCATTGCTTCCTGGAAGGCTGTGTTCCCGTGGAGGGTGGGAGGTGGGTTCAGTGACCGGCCAGAGCTGCTCACTCTCTGAGTCACCAGTCTATGCATCTAGAAGTCAGACGTCTAAATATTATGAGTGAGCTGGTTGGTGATAAGGTGGAGAGACGCTGATCTGGCCCGGGGAATCACAGCCAAGGCGCCTGCTGGAGCTGAACATCTCTGGGAAAGCTCAGCCGTGGAACTCAGTGCCAAGCACCTGCCAGGAACATGGGCTGCTGACCCATGACTGAGCGGGGCTGACCAGGCGGCGGACGCAGAGGCTGGAGCCTGACTGTTCACAGGGTCAGCAAGCAGAGAAACAGATCCCCAAAGGGCAAGAGCTATGCCCCCTGAGGCTACAAACCCCGGGGAGCCTGACTCCCAGCCCAGCACTCCCAGGAACTCACCAGATGAGAGGGGAGGATTGGAGCCTGCAGGGTGTTTGAGGCCCCAGGTCCAGCATGTGCTGATGCCCAGAAGGGAGAGGTCCCCAGATGGTGTGATTGGCACTCAGTTGGAAACAAAAGGGTTGGCGGTTCAAAGCCACCCAGGGGCAGCGTGGGACAATGAGGCCCACCCGTCTGCTTCCATGAGGGGGTCCCGGGGGCAGGCCTACTCTAGAAGACCCAGAGCCTCCACAGGAGAAACAGCAAGAGAGTGCACTCCACATCCAGAATCCAGAGATGTCGACCAGGATACGCCTGAACCCTGGGATGAATGAGAGCACTCAGACGACTCCCTTCGGAGGAAGAGGGAGCCACTGATGATCTCAGAAAGAGGAGTGACCATGGAAGTCAAGAATCTTTGCCTCAAGTGTGGCATCAGAATGCAGGGAGTTTGTTGAGATACAGATTCTGGGGACCCCAGACAGATGCTGTTCCTGCATTTTAACACCCTCCCAGTGCCCCCCCGTAACTCTGAAGCATGTGCACGGACGGAGTCACTGAGTGCCGAGATGATTGCCAACATGCCCGCTCAGCGTCTGAGCAACGCTAGGGGAGAGGTGGCTTTGGGCTTCTGAAAGCGAGACCTTGGAGCTGGGGCAGGTGGGTGGCAGTGATGATGGGGGATGGTCTCTTTGCACAACTCCAGGGGGCACCCTTTGTGCAGTCCACACGCTGTTCAAGGCATGGCTTCAGAGCTGGAAAGAGCAGAGTCCAAAGAGATGGACAATCCCCATAGCAACACCAGCAGCCCCGGGTGGGGGGGGGGGGCATCAACCTCACGCCAGATGCAGTGTGAGCTGCCAGCTGCATCATGCGGGACCTCTGCTCTCGAAACAACCTCGTGAGGTGAGCTCCCCCCGTTGTATCCAGATCCCTCGGCGAATGCTGCACCGTCGGCATTGGCTGTGGGTCAGTCTTTGGGGTAGCAGCAGGGCAGGGGCTCTTCTGATCACTCAGGCTGCCCACCAGCTCCCCTGGGATTCACCCACTCGAAACCAGCAGTCCACCTGCCCCGGTGGAAACAGACCGACTCTTAACCAAGCTCTCACTGCCACTGCGTGAAATCCGGCCTTCCCGTGACCCTGCGCTGTGGCTCTCAGGAGCTAATGAGCCTGTTCCCGACCAGTGCACCACAGAGCGAAACACCGGCCAGTCCTCACAGTTTTCCCTGTGCTGGAGCCCGGGGTGGCTGCCATGGGGTCAGTCCTGCCTCTCCACTTTACCAAACATCATGTTCTTCTCTAGGGACAGGCTCCTCCTCACCACCTGTCCAAGGAAGGTAAGGTAGGTAAGTAGGTACGTCTCGCCATCTTTGCCTCCAAGGTTAAAGTGACCGGATTTTAGCATTGGTAAAGCAGGACACCATTGACTGGGGAAGTGGGGGAGGGATTAGGGAAGTTGGGGAAGGGTAGAGGGGGGGCAGGTCTCACACCATTCCTGAGCTTGTCATACATTCTTTCCAAAAACTGGGATTTTTTTTTTTTTAAACGCCGCAGGACGCAGGAAAACTGTTTAAAAGTGGGACATCTGGTCGCTTTATCCAAGGAACACTTGGGAGGTACTTCTTCCCAGAATGATGTGTTTATTGCTTTGGCAGTCCGAGAGCCATCTGGACCCTGGAGGGGACTGAATTGTCGCGATGGGGGAGCCCTGTCACTGGCCTCTCTGAGCCCCCATGTCCCCTCCAGCTTGCTCAGCTAAGACGTGGCCAGATTGGAACTCAGGCCCGGCCCAGCACTGATGTGCGGGGAATCTGCAAGCAGTGTGTGGCCGGGCTTGGGGCAGCTGTGTAGTGAGGGGTAGCTGGAGATCCCTGCTGCACAGGCGAGACGCTTTCCCTGGGGGTGTCTGTTAGTCGGGGAGGGGAGGGCAGGGCGGAGTGCTGGAGTTGATACCCACTGCCATCCAGTCGGGGGAGCCCTGGCGGCATCGTGGGTTAGGCATCGAGCTGCTGACAAGGTCAGCGGTTTGAATCCGCCAACTGCTCCGTGGGAGAGAGATGAGGCCGTCTGCTGCGGTCAGGAATGACCCTCTTGGAAACCTTCAGGGAGCGGTTCTACTCAGCCACAGTGGGTCTCTAAGAGTCTGCACTGACTCCGGGCCAGTGGTTGGGGG
>PVJH01048273.1:0-10896 GCA_004026705.1 Nesogale talazaci | reverse complement strand
GGGAGGGCGCAGGATGCAGGGGGGTGTCTTCAACTGGCAGGGTGTGGTGGACAGGGCATGCACTGTGGGTGCCGCGTCCGATGGCAAAATGAATCTCCTGTAAAGTGCGCTCCTTATTAAAACAGAACTGCCTGGCCGGTTATTTGCTGTCTGCACAGGCCCGTGTGTGTGGATGTGTGGCCTGGCCACCACTCTCCCCTCCCCGACCCTCCCTGGTGGCCGGGTGGATGGTGACAACCCTGGCCTTCTGGTTGGTTCTCCTTCCCTAATGACTGCCTGTCTGCTTGGGACTCCCCTGAGCCCCCCAATCCCTATTCTTTCCTGGACTCCAGGAAGGGTACCGCTCCAGCAGCTCCTCTCCTGTGATCACTGTGCCTGCATTTCTCCCCAGGGAAGCTTGGAAGCCGCCTCCTCACAGCCCCGGAACTCCTTGGGCTGAGAGAGCCCCCTTTCACTCTGGAGAAAGGGCAAGACCGGCTTTCACAGAGCTGCTGGGTCCTTCCCGGGGACAGGGGACACCACCACCTACCTCACTAGGGGGCTCTGGCAATTCAATTAATTTGCAGGAGTTGTCATCCACGTTTGTGCATCGACACAGCTTTTTAGCCATTACACGGCTGTAATCTGTGCACACGAAGACAGGCCCAAGTACACACGCGTGAAATCAAATCACCCCATAATGGCCTAATTGCTGGCTACTGATTCTGACACCCTGTTGCTGTGCTTATCCCTCACCACCGTGAGGGTGGTCTCGGCCTTCTGGAATTGTTACCCAGCTCTGGGGTGGGTATCCTAACATACAGAGAAAAGAGAAACTCAAGCCTTGCAGGCTGCTGGCAGCATGGACCAATGTAAACACACACACATTTTCCCACCCCCCCCACAAAAAACCCAATCCCCTGTCTCCCACCAAACTATCAAAGAAACAAGCAACAGCCATTGTTTCACACACTTGCTAGATGGGGTTTAAGAGGCAGTAAAAACCAATGCGGATTACTGAGAATGGGCCGCTCTCTATGGGTGGCAGCCAGCGGCTCTCCTGCCGACTGATTTACAACCTGGGCTTACGTAAGAAGCAGGCACCGGCTTCCTTAGGCCATTCTCACAATCGGAAAGTGCAGTCATATAGATGCAAGGAGAGATATAGATTTAGAGCTTCAGAAAAACAAAAAAACCACTTTGGCTGATTTATGTGGCTGCAAAGATTTGTTTGCTCAATGGTGATCATTAAAGTAGGAGGAGATTCAATTTTAAATGGCTAAACTGCTTTATTTCAGACTAAATAAATACATTTTCTCGGAGCTTAACTGCCCAGACTGATTAATTTGAGTAGTTAAAAATATTGCAAAAACGCGTCTCACCCTGCTATCCTGTTGTGTGGTAGAAAGTTATGTGTGTGCATGTGCGTAAATTAACTAGGAAGAAGAAAAAGAACTCCTCTGGTTTTGACAAACGGGGGGTCCTTGAGCCGTCTGGTTGCTAGGCTGATGTTGCTCTACAAGGCGCAACCAACATGGTGGAATCCTAGGCCGGTGAGCTTGCCTGACTTCTTCGCCCCTCTCCAGGAGGGATGAGCAGCCACCTCAGAACCCCTGTGTCTGCCGGGTCCCTAAGTAGACTCGGGTGTGGGGAGCTCACACCATGTGCGTGCTATCGGGGACATGTGCATGCCACAGGCTGTGGACGGCTTCCCTGGGCAAGTCATCAAGCTCTCCCTGACAGCAGACTACCCTCCCCTCTCCACTGGCCTGCCTCTCAGATGGGCCCGAGCTGGGAAGTCCCTCAGGCCTTCCTTTGCCCAGTGCCAGATGGGCCACACCATCTCAAGGCTGCTCAGTTGTTCCTGTCCTCGGTGACAGAGGGCACTCCTGCAGCCCCGATGCTGCTGACACTGAGGTCCTGGCTTCAAAACAGGACAACCGCCTCAAGGCAGACGACTCTAGGGACTCCTGACCCTGGTGGGGCCCGGGGCACTGCTTCCCCATTCAGCCTGGAGCCCCTTCTCCCAGGCCGCTGCCTGGAATGAGCAGATCCAGGATGTCAAGGGCCGGGCCTGGGGCCAAAGTCGCCACAGGAAGCCCTGGACAAAGGGGTTTCCGCCAGCCGGCCTGAGCTGTGACCAGGATGGCAGGTCCCACTGGGCAGGCGGGGCAGGGCAGGCGCACAAGCTGGCCGCTGGGGCTCCAACCTTTCCTGTTGAAGTTTTCTCCAAACGCAGTGAAATCCGCAGCCCCCCCTTTGTTTTACTTGGCCCACTGCTTCCTGGTGTCAGAGGGCCATAAAAACACACCACCTGCAACAATGCTTCCCTGAATGAGGGAAGGAGGGCAGGACTGGCCTAGCATACGCCCTGCAGCTCTCCTGAGACCAGGCTGGGCCCGCCTGCACCAGCCTTTGGGGGCACATTTGGACTGGGCTGTTAAATCAATCAAGCAAGTGATGGAACAGCATGGAGCACCTCCCCTCCCCCAACTCACAGGCTAGGGTACAGGGCCCTGCCCATCACCTGGGGTCTGGAGTCCTCTGTCCCAGCCCAACCACTGGTACCTCGACGCTTCTCCCCTCTCTGCGCTTGGTAAGGACGTGCACTCAGCCTTCTGGCTGAGCAGCACCCCAAGAGGCTACTGACCCATCTGTGACTCAGGTGTGATTTCTGCCATGCAGATTAGGGACCAGGCCGCCAAGGGACCGTGGCAGGCTTGGACCACAATGCCTGTCACCTAAACTTAATGTCCTGTTTTGAGATCACCTCAAAAGGTTTTGGGCAGCCCTCTGGACACTAGATATGAACTTTGTTCTTGCTACTTCCCGAACCCCCGCTGTGGGCCAGTTTCCTGCCGGTGCCATGGGCACACACACTTGTGTCAAGACCGAGAGAAACCAGAGTCAGCCATACTTCAGGTTATTGGCTTTATTGTCTATCTCTAACAGAGACAGCAACCCCCGCCCCCCTCCACCCTGCCCCTCCAGGATCCCGTTCAATCTGCCGTAAGACGGGTCCACACATCTTCACCTTGGCCAGGTGGCATTTCAAGCTTTAATCTGGGTCTAGGAAGAAAAAGAAAATGCAAGTTGTTTGTTCTTTTCCTTTTACAGAACCCTCCGTGACTGTGGGCAGCGTGTTCCTGTGCTGCAGGGGCCCGGGACAATCGAATGGAGTCTCCCCTCAGCCCCTGGGTCATTGGGTGGTGGCGGTGGTGGGATGTGGGGTTGGACAGGCGCTTCCCGATTCAGGAAAATGAAACCCTCTTCCCTTGGGGGAAGAGGGGGGGCAACAAAGGAGAGGGGTCATTATTTTTCCTACAGGGACTGGACAGGACTTCACGACCCCAAGCCTGGCTCAGCGGCACTGTAGAGGGGGACTAAGTGATTTTCTCAGACAGCTCATTGCAAGCGCCGCCCCCCAACCCCAGGTCTCACTTACAGTGTGACCAGATTAGATGGAGGGCTCTTAGGGAGGGAAGTGGAAAAAGGGGGCTCATTTCAAAACACCCCACTCCAGCCTCTTAATAATAAAATATTTACTGATTTGAAATGAAAATGCAAAGTGCTGAGGGGAGACAGTTCCAATAGGTGAAACTGCTCACAAGCATGAGCTGCCGGCGGATGAGTGTTTATTACCCCGACTTGCTACTGTGGGTCTGAGGCCCTTCTACACCTCAACACAGAAACTAAATCTGAAACAAAAGAAAACAAAACCATGCCTCTGATAATTTGCCTGGTTCATCTTTGAAATAGCCACGTCCAGAAAATCACCTGGAGAGCAAAGCAGTACCCCAGGAATAGGGTGCACACGAGGCCCCGCAATGGACATGCACAGGGCTTTCTGCTCCATAGTCTGAGAAGGGAACCGGATGTTGCTAATATCTCGGGAGAAGCCCAATGAACTGAACTCCCCGAAGGCAAGGCACCGAGCCATGCAGGTTTGCTGTGGCCCTAGGGCTCTCAGGGGCCCTGCATCCAGCCTCTGTACACAGGAAGGGTGGCTTGTGAGAACACTGGACAACATGGGGTAAGAGAGACAAGAGGGGGATGGGGTGGCCATGCTCCTGCTAGCTCCCTTAGGCCAGCAGTGATCACAACAGGGTGTGTGTGTGTGTTCCTCTTCCTGACAATCAGATCTTGTGCAAATGAAACACTTCTAATTACAGCCGGCTAGCTCTAGACCTGGCCGCGCTAAACCAACTGAAAATCAATGTGCCAATTACTCCTCTTTGCAGGGCCGGGGACAGTATTCTTTTTATTATGTCAGACCACTGGAAGCTGCAAGCTTTCAATTATTTCCCCACTAACGAACTTCTAAATGGACGTATTGACTGAAGAGTTTAAAAAAAAAAAAAGGGGTGGGGATGGGAACGGATGGACTGAGAACTAAAACTGCTGAGTTTTAAAGCACTGACACCAGTTTTAGGACGCATCTCTTTTTCCCGTTAAACCAGACTTACAAATTAGTCTTTCTTCACTTTCACAATCTTCACACTGTGGCCAGAAGTCTTCTCAGCATTGGCTTTGAATTCAGCCTTCAGGGCGTCCCTGACGGCTTTTGCACATATCTGCGAGTAGCGGATGTAACTGGGGAAAGAAAGTGGAGGAGAGAGAAAGTTACTTATCGGTGTAACAGCCAGAATGGGGCTACTGGTTGGGCTTCTCTGCCCATACCTCTCCATTCAAATCAGCTGCAGGGTTCCAGAGAAACATTTATAAAAGACTAGTTATCAGGGGGAAGTTAAAAAAAAAAAAAAAGACGGCAAGAAAGAAATGTACTGGAGTATATATGTGGTGTCTGGGTAGGGGCTCTTTGTTTCTCTTTTCTTCGAGTGCTTTCTCTTTAATCATCTTATTCGTTTCAAACGAAAACTGTCTACAGTGTTTTTAAGCCCCGCCCCCAACATGAGAGAAAAGATCAAAATGTTAACAGAGACTCAACTTGAGACCATGTCCCCTAGCCTCTTTCTTGAAAATTGTCCATCTTATGACTCTGAAAAGGTACACATACTGCAGTGCGTTGGTTAAGGGGCCAAGAGGCTGTGTGAACCTGATGACATGTGAATGGGATGTTGGGTAAACCCTACAACAGGTGACTGGCAGCCCTCTCACCCCACCCCCAGTACGAACCCCTCTCTCCCAAGGCAAGTTGAACGTGTGCATCTGTTGGCACAGTTAGGTGCCACATCTAACGTCCATTAGTCTTTGTTTTACTTAATCTTGTTCCTTTCTACAATCAGAGAACAAAATAAATTAAAAATGCTTCCAGAGGCGGCGAGAGAGACATCTTTGACAGGATATCACAGTCATAATGTCTTGATGCCTGGTGCAGAGCAGCCCCTCCCTGTTTGTTATTAAGGAACGCTATCTGTCCCTCAGATTTTTAATATCGCTGGCTTTCGGGGGGTGGGGGCCACGACCGTGGATGGGGTCGGACAGACTGCGCCTGATCAGATGTTATGCAGAGCTATGCTGTAATTAAAAAAACTTCTGCATTAATACAGCTCTCCCTCTGATAAATGATTTAAAGGCTTTCCTGGGAATATTGGATTCTGCTTGGCACGCCTGCCATTGACAATACCTCCTAATCAAGGTTTCTAAATTAAACGGCCAAGTCCCCGGAGAGCATCATCAATTCTGGCTAGAGATCAAGAAAGTCTGCTTATTTGGGAGATAGTCTCCCATGAACATCTTATTTCCCCAAAGATGGCAGCTGGCTTCTTTCCACTTTTTTGAGAACAGGTTGGTGGGAGGGATGCTGGGTTCTCAAGTTTGGGGGGCTTCCATTCTCTCCACTCAGGTGACCCCCTTGCCCTTTCACCCCTCGGTGAAAGCAACAGAAGAAAGCCTAGGGAGTGCAAAGACTGCCTTCCAGGTGGGGTGTGTGTGTGTGTGTGTGTGTGTGTGTGTGTGTGTGTGTGAACAATGGAAATGTCACAGCTGTCACATGAGTGGGCAACAAAGGGGCGAGGCCCCTTCAGCTCCACACAGCGGGGCTTTGCCCTCGCAGGCTGAGGGCCTGGTGGTGACGTGCCCACAGGGCGCAGCTCCTGCAGGGCGGCTCGCACCTCCATCAGCGTGTCACCTGCTCCGTTGGTGCACAGGCGGTGGGGGTCTGGCGCGACACCTCCACCCTCTCCGAGGGCCACTCACCTTTTGTGCATCCACTCCCCAGTGGAACGCACTTTCCACGAAGGAAAGAAAGCTGGGGCGGCCCGGGGTTGGTGGGAAACAACCAAGAAACAGGCAAGGTTATTCGACGCCCCGCCTCCGTGCGTGCTGGCAAGGCCGGCACGCGGTCTGACCACCCCTTCCGTTGCCCCGAAGGGACGCGGGCACCTCGCTGCCACTGGGAAGCGGTGTGCAGTCCACAAGGAGCAGGACCCTCTGCACAGGAACTGCCCCGCTTGACCAGCCTCTCCGTGCCCTCGACGCCCCCGTCGGCTATGGGCCAGGTGCCAGGAGGTGGGCAGGGCGGGGCCTAGGCTGGCCCCGAGGTGGCCGAGTGGAGGGGCTCTGGGGGCGGGGGGGCCCGTCCTTTGTGCGGGGCCGCCATCTCGCGACTGTCGGGCCCCGAGGGCAACGTGCACGTGGGGGCACTTCAGGCCGGTCGCGGGGTCACCGCCCCCCTGCCCCGCCCCGCGTGACCCCCGGGACCGTCTCCTCCCCCCACCCCCCCAGCGCCCTCCCACCACGGGTCGGGTCTACCTGAGCCCAGCCTGTCGCCAGTACGCCACCATGGTGTCGCGAGGGGGGAGCGCGCCGGAGCGAATCGCGAGGGCGCTTTCAATGTCGGTGCAGCCTGCTGCCGGGCGACGGAAGGTCAGGCCGGCGGAGCGGAAGGGGCGGGGCCGCGCGGGCCTGCCAATCCCGCCGAGGCTACCCCGCCCCGCCTTCTGGAGCGCACCCTGCTGCCCCGGCGCGGAAACCCCACCCCCGGGGCCGCAGCCAATAGGGGCGATCGGTCCGGACGCACGGGCCAATCCCCACGCGAGACGGCCGCTCGCGCCCGCCGATTGGCTCGGCGAGGCCCCGGGTTTGGGACCCCCGGGCTTCCGTAGCGCCTCCGGCGGGGGCGTCCGGGGCAGGAGCGCTCGCGGCCCCCCCCACCTCCCCTGGCACCAGCAAAGGAACCGGCCTGCAGGGCACCGCCTGGTCTCGGGGCCGCGCGTCGCCTAGGGCGCGCGCCCGGCGGCCCCGCTTCTCCCCGCCCCCGCCCCGGAGACCAGGCCCTGCGGAGGCTGCTCCGCGGGTCTCCACCGCCGGGGCCCAGGGGCCACCCCACCGCCCGCGCCCACCCCCACAACACTAGGCGGGGGCGAGAGGGGAGTGGGTGTGACCCGAGGTCCAGCAGGAGGGCGGGCGGGGCGGCACCACCCTGGGCCCCAGGCAGGTGTCTCAGCGACCTTGGGGTCCTGAAACATTTACATGGTTTTTCTTGTGTGGAAAAAAAAAATTCCTATATTTTGCTGCTCTTCACCTTTACAAGAAAGAAATCATAATCAGCAAATACATCATAGTTAATGAGACGTTTTTATTAACCAGAACGCTTTCCCATAATCCACACACATCTTACAGTTTTAAGGTGAATATGATGTCCAACAGTGTATTCCTTTGTCCTCTAAAATGCAGTTGTTAGCTGTGTATTTTCATCTTTCAAAAGGTAAAAGCCGTGGGCGACTTTTAAAAAGATGATTATTTTAGAAATCTCATAACATTTGGACATTGCACCTTTTTTCAAGTCCAGTTTACAAAAATCACACAGGGCAACTTAAAAAACAACTGTCACTATTTAGCAATGCTTTTTGTTTGGCCAAAGTGTTATTTCGGTTGTAAGAACCATCTCTGGTTAACAACAAAACTCAGAAACCCTATTGGATTCAATCTTACAAATGTTCTATGATGCCTTAAGCTAAACAATGTTCTACAGAAAAACAAACAATTTCTAATAGGTCTGTGTACGCTGCAGCTTATGGACATGGATTAGCTGGTCTTTTTCATGAGAAACCCGATACAAGGTTTATCACTTACAGTGTCAAGGCAAGAGCAAATCTCCCTTCGAACAAAAAGCCCACTGAATGCAAGTCGCAAGTACATTATTTAGTGCCGATAATTACCTGCTACCAAGCAAGAAACAAAAATCTGTGTACTGCATTGCATTCCCACCTGCTGCTGCCCTGTGGCATCCCAAATAAGAACTTGCCATGAATAAAAGGTGCCGGGCAATTTCATCAGTGCTCAGCTTAGGTCAATCCCTGTCTTTCCCTGATTCTTTTCTTCTTCCCCACCGCCCCCTACACCCCACAGTGGCACCGTATTATTAAAGACATTAAGTACCTGGAACTGATGCTCAAGACATCATTTGAGTAATTTCAAATGTATAGCTCTTCATGGAAAAGAGATGTCTTGTGGTCACAATTACTTCAAAAAAGTAATTATATTCAAATAACCTGACATATCATGCTTTAGCAATTACAGACCCATGATTTTGACATCTGGCAATTTATAAGTTAGCAAATGTGAGACGCTAAGAGATGTGAACAGCTGTTCTGTTTATGTTTCCATTGCTGCAAGGCGCAGGTAATGACTGTATTTTTCAGTTCGCATCGCCAGAGCCCACAGCACCGCACATCACAGCACGGAGACGGTGGAAAGCACACACATCTTTTACTAAGGTACGCAACTTTGGCAAATCAGTACAGTACTGTTTAATACCATAAAAATCTCCTTTTGGGGGGTGGCGGGGTAGGGTGGGTTTGGGATCACAAAGGACTTTAGTGATGATCTAAACTTCAAAAATAGCATTTAGGCGTCCAATCAAAACACTGGTTTTCTCGCATGGTGGTTTATAGCAGAGTCAGATCTTGTAGTCAAGTGAATATGGTTTTTAAAGTCTGATTGTTTCTGCCTTTGCAGGAAGGTTCCCTGGTCTTCCCCGGAAGTCAGGGCGGCAGCTCTGCTTTGCTCTGGGGTTGGTCCAAAGCCGGGAAGAGTTTCCCGGCACAGACAGCTTTCCAAATTACCTCACTATACACCAAAGTCCATTTCAAAGCATCCCCTCCCACCCCTGCTCCAATTGTTACATTTCCCCCTAAACACAGACACCCTCAAAATTTGATGGTCATTTCAAACAACACTCTTTGGAAATGATCCCTTAAGTTAGCAGCCCTCTGTATGTACTTTGTGGTCTTGACCAAAAGTTACATAGACTCTCTAGATTTGGGAGGGAAAAAAAGGTTCACATACAATAAGAGTTGTGTTTGTTAAATAACAAATAAATATCCCGCCAGCGTGCAGAACGGGGCCCAGTGCTGCAGCCGAGTCTCCCTGTCATTTCTCCACGAATGCTGCCGCCGCCATCGGTGTCCGGATGCCTCCTCGTGCGGAGGCTGCCAGTTCCTCGATCTCGGCGTTTAATTTGTGTATCACCCACTCCATGGCTTCCCGGCCCTTAAAGACAAGTCAGCGTGGTCAGGTTGCTGGGTGAGAGCAAAGCAAGCTAAAGCAGAGCGTCCTGGGAGGCACCGAGGGGCGGGTGGCCAGGGGCTATGGGGGCAGGCCACTTGGGGGACAGGCCACGCGGGAACGGCTCTCTCGCTAAAGCCTACAGCTCCTCCTCGACAGCAGCTGGATTGTAATACACACACACACACACACACACACTTAATTTTGAATGCAAAAGATGTTCTCAAAAGAACCTACAATTAAGTGACAGGGAGTCTATTCCATGGTGTTTGGGGGTTGAACACAATCCACACTGGAACTGAGACCCTGCAGGACCTAGCTGCCGCCCCCAGAAGAGGACACCTTCTGTCTTGGTCCTGGGTTTGTCAGCTCCTTTCCCCGATGCCCTCCCTCTCCCCTGCTGCCATTAGCAGGCACGGCATGGGAAGAAACCCACCCTCCAAGGCAAGGGGCTGCGGCCACATCCCTCTCGCTCTCCTTTCCCCTTGACACGCGAGTACAGGTCCAGGAGGCAGGGCCGCCTGCGCTTTGCTCCCCCGGGCCCCGGACTGGCACAGTGCAGTTTTTAAACCAAGCCCACGGCCGTCGGGTCGATCCCACTCCAGTGACCCCACGCGGGGTTGCCGAGGCTGAAATCGTGACAGCAGTGGGCTGCATCTTTCTCCTGCCGGGAGGTCCGGGGGTTTAAACCGGTGGCCTTGGGGCTAGCTGTCCATCACTAGCCTGAGGATTCCGAGTGCTGGGTGCTGTGCAGCCATGCTGCAGCCTGAGGCGCTTTCTTTAAGCTCTGCCACCAACCGCACAGCCCCCACAGGGCCAGTTTCCCAGAGGACCAACCCTGGAGGTGGCAGGAAAACATCGCCCTCCTTTTTGTATGTAAAGGACACACATTTATTCCTGAGGCCCCCAAACCTCCTGGGAGGGCAAGTCAGGGAGAGCCATCTTCTGAGAGGCTGAGAACTGTTACTTCCATTTCCACCCCAGATGATGGTTCTCTACCTTCCTCAGGCCCTTTCACACAGTCCTCCTGGGGTGGTGACCCCCCCCAACCATAAAATTACTCTTGTTGCTACTTCATCACTGTAAGTCTGCTACTGTTATGAATCAGGCAACCTTGCGGAAGGGTCGTTTGACCCCCAAAGGGGTTGTGTGACCCACTGCCCTAGATGACAGATTCCACCCCCCCCACCAGTGGAGCGCTGGACGGTCGGCAGAAAAGTCCCTGGTTGGCAGGGTGCTCAGGGTGGCACCCAGAGCCAGTGTTGAGGCTGCGTGGCGGGCCGGGCCAGGGAGCCTCACTTACTTTACTGGCGTTGGATGAGATGGTCTTCGCCATCAGGCCCTCCAGGTAGCTGCTGAGGCTGACCCCTTTCACGGTGATGAGGGCTTCTTGGGTCAACACGGTTCTAGAGCAAGACAAACCCACCTCAGGACACCTAGAACAAG
>PVJH01048272.1:0-10888 GCA_004026705.1 Nesogale talazaci | reverse complement strand
ACTGGACTGCGCCCCCCACCACCCCCCCACCACCCCTCCTTGTTCTCCCCCGGCCCCACCCTGCCCCCACCCCCACCCCTGCTGCAGGTGCCAGGGCACCCTGGGGCCTCAGCGGCTAACGCCCTGTCTGGTGAGTTTGGGGTCCTGGCCGGGGGGTGGGGGGCCATGGCCCGGGGCTCTGGGGCAGCTGAACCTTAGCAGGTAGCAGGGCTCACAGAGGGAGCGGTGCAAGGCCTGCCGCCTGGGCCCGAGGAGGCTGCCCTGGTGCCCACAGGTGTGAAAACCTGGCCCCTCCCCTCCCACAGAGCAGGACCTGATCGGCCAGGACCTGAACTCGCGCTACCTGAATGCCCAGGGTGGTCCTGAGGTGGTGGGGGCAGGGGGCTCAACCCGGCCCCTGGCCTTCCAGTTCCACCAGCACAACCACCAGCACCAGCACACCCACCAGCACACCCACCAGCACTTCACCCCTTATCCCCCGGGCCTGCTGCCACCCCACGGCCCCCACATGGTGAGCTCCTCTTTGGGTTGGTGAAAAGGCTCTAGGTTTGGGGGGCAGGCGGGGAGCGAGAGAGGGAGGGCGGGTGTGGCTCTTGACAGCCCCTGACTCTTGACCTGGCACCTTCTTCTCCTCTTTTTCAGTTTGAGAAATATCCCGGCAAGATGGAAGGCCTCTTCCGGCATAACGTGAGTGTCTGCGGTGGGGGTGGCACACAGCAATGCATACCTGCCCGCGCCCCTGCGTGTTGGGGTCCAGGCTTCAGTGTCCAAAGCAGGGGCCTGGGAGAGTGGGCGGAGGGGCGGTGGCCCGAGGGGCTATACCCCACCCACAGCTTGGACCGGCCCCCTTCTCTCCACAGCCCTACACAGCCTTTCCTCCTGCGGTACCGGGCCTGCCTCCGGGCCTCCCGCCAGCTGTGTCCTTTGGCTCCCTGCAGGGGGCCTTCCAGCCCAAGGTGAACCCCCCAAGTCACCCCCCAGACTTGCTTCCCCTTCCCTACAACCGTGACCCTCCTGCCCCCCTTCCCCTCTGGACTCCCTTTTCTCCACGCCCTGTGCCCTCCCCCACCCTCCTCCAGCTGGGTGCCCTGGCCTGCTCGCCTGACAGTCCCTTCACCCCATTCACAGAACACAAACCCTGAGCTGCCACCAAGACTGGGGCCGGTGCCCAGCGGGCTCCCTCAGAAGGGGACCCAGGTGAGGGGGCCAACGCGGGTGGGGTGGCCGCACGGTGTGCTCAGTGGGAGCAGGGAAGACTTGAGAAGAGTGGACGGACTGTCCCTGAAATCCTTGTGAAAAAGTGCCTAGGAGAGCAGGTTTCTGTAAATGGGTCTTGCCAGGCATGAGGAACCAGGATTACAAGCCCCCAGAAAGAAGCCAGTGGTACTTAGCCCCCTTAAAAGGGGGGCCTTTTTAAGATTTTTGAAATCACAGAGTCCTATTTTCAAATGGCATCCAATCAGAAAACTGTCCACAAAACCTAATAAGTTGCGAGGGGAGCCAGTATTGTCTCCCCCACTGAGGCAGGTGGGGACCTGCCCCCCCCCCCAGAGCCGCTCTGGGAACAAGTCCAGAAAAGGTCTCAACTTCAGGGCTGGGAGTTGGGGTGGGGTGGTCGCCCTCCCACCGTGCAGATACAGCAGGATTCTGGCTGGAGGGTCCTTGGTGTAGCACACTGTGTCGGAGTTGGGGAGCCTGCTGCCTCTCTGCCCTCTGCCCCGCACCCTTACCCCGGGCCACAGTGCTGGGATCGCCCCCTACAGACTGGTGTTGGTGGGAGGACACCGGAAGTGGGAAGAGGTAGTAAAAGGAGTTTTGACTCAGCAGGGAAGGTGTGGGGGAGCCACACAAAGTCATGGCAGCAGGAGGGGAGGGGGGCAAGGGGGGGGGGTACGAAAGTCCGCATTGATGGCAATAGGCATCCAATGTCTGCTTTGCATCCCAGATCCCCGACCATTTCCGGCCACCTTTGAGGGTGAGTTTGGCGAGGACCACAAGCCGCATGTGGCTGGGCCTGGTGTTGGGGGTGTGGCGAGAGTGGGTGGCCTTGCCTGAGAGAGAGAGAGAGACACTCAAAGCGTGGGAGGGGAGGGGGGGTTGGCGAGGGAGGGGGCAGAGGGGGACCTGGGGGCAGGACCGTGTCTCCCTGAGCCTCGCTCGCTCGCTGTGCAGGCTGTCAACTGGATTTGGGCCTCCCTGACTAGGGGTAATGAGGGGTGCGGGATGGGAGGCTGGGCTGGAGCAAACGGTGAACGGATGTTCTCTCCCGCCTCCTCGTGGCTCACCTTTCGGGGCAGCAGAAGCCAGGGAAGTGGTGTGCCATGCACGTGCGTGTGGCTTACATGATCCTGAGGCACCAGGAAAAGATGAAGGTACGAGGGCGCCAAGCGTCCCTGCGCGAATGTGTCCCCAGCACAGCTGCTAAGGGTCCCAGCCGGCTGGGGGCTGGGGGGTGAGAATCAGCCCACTCCTGGCTCCTTGCCCACTGCCCCTTCCCGCCTCCACGCAGGGCGACTCCCACAAGCTGGACTTCCGCAACGACCTCCTGCCCTGCCTTCCGGGACCTTATGGGGCTCTGCCCCCCGGGCAGGAACTTTCCCACCCGGCCTCCCTCTTCACTGCGACTGGTGCGTCTGGCCAGCCCTCTGGGGCCGTGGGGTTCCCCATCTCTGGTCTGCAGGTGCCCACTCGGGCTCACCAACACTTGCCCCTTCTCCAGGTGCCGTCCACGCTGCAGCCAACCCGTTCACGGCAGCTCCCGGGACCCACGCACCCTTCCTGAGCCCCAGCACCCACATTGGTAAGAGCCAAGGGGCGACAGGCCCAGCCAGGCCTGGTCCCTGCCACCCCGAGGTGCTCACGCTGTGGGGAGGGGCTCGACTCGGCTCCCCCGGCCTGGCGAGCCCCGGGCACACGGCCGCTGCACGCAACCTCTCTGGGTCTTGGCCTCCCCGCCCTTCAAAGAAGTGGGGAAGACTGGCGTGGCCTCCCACTTCTCTTAGCGCCACTCGGCCACCTTCAGTGGCTAGTCAGAGGGGATAGCGGGTCACAGGAGGGGGCGGGGAAGAGGACGGCCCAGCAGGCCAGGAGAGCATGGCCCCGGGGTCCCGGCAAACATCGCAGACTTCTTGGTGAGATTCGGCTCCCGGAGATGGTGTGAACAGGAGGGCGAGGGGGGAGACTTGGCTGGCGGAGGAAGCAGGGAGGACCCCGTCAGGGGACTAGTTGAGTTCTGACTGGTGGTGGGAAGGGGCGTGAGGTTGGGCTCCAGCAGCGAGGGCCTCTGCTTGTCAGGGCCCTGTCTTGCGACGGCTTGTCATCACCTGGGCCTGGGTGGGCAAGCTCAGAGGGGTCAAAGACCCTAGCCTGGCCTCGCGGTGGCCCTGGCTCGGTGACCACTGGCAGGACACTTCACTTCTCTGCGCCGTCCCCTCATCTTGATGCAAAAGTGAGTTTTGCCTGTCTCCCGGGGCTTAGCGGGCCTGCCCCGCTCTGCACCCCGTGGAGCAGTGCGCACGAGCCCCAGTCGGCTGAGGGCTCCGGGGCCCGCTGGTGCGTCTGCGGCGCTCGGCCCACCGCCGGCCAGCCCCAGCACCCGTCCGTCCGAAGTTGGCCGCCTGAGTGTCAGCCCTGTCTCTCCCCTGCAGATCCCTTTGGGCGTCCCACAAGCTTCGCTTCCCTGGCTGCTCTCTCCAATGGGGCGTTCGGCGGCCTGGGGAGCCCCACCTTCAGTGAGTGTCGTCCAGCAGCGGGGCCGGGGGCTGCGGGACTGGCGTCTGTGCGCGGACAGGGGGCTGGCCTGCCCCAGCCTGGTCCCTGCCATGCCCCTTTTGCCCTCTGCCTAGACTCCGGCGCTGTTTTTGCCCAGAAAGAGAGCCCAGGGGCCCCGCCAGCCTTTGCCTCTCCCCCAGACCCTTGGGGCCGCCTGCACCGCAGTCCTCTGGCCTTTCCTGCCTGGGTCCGACCCCCTGAGGCCGCCCGGACCCCAGGCTCAGACAAGGAGCGGCCTGTGGAGCGAAGGGAGCCCTCGATCCCCAAGGAGGAGAAAGACAGGTGGGCTCTGCCACCCCCCCGCCCACCTTCTCTGGCCTCCCTGGCCCCTTGACCCCAGCCTCACTCTCTTGCTCCCCAGGGACCTCCCCTTCACCAGACCCCAGCTCCGAGTCTCCCCTGCAACTCCCAAGGCCCGGGCAGGTGAGGAGGGTGCCCGGCCAGCCAAGGAATCTGTGCGGGTAAAGGAAGAACGGAAGGAAGAGGCTGCTACTGCCGCGGCCGCCGCCGCTGCCGCCGCCGCCGCTGCCGCTGCTGCAGCCGCCGCCGCCGCCACCAGCAACGGGCCTCAGGGCCTGCACCTGCTGTTTGAGAGGCCCCGGCCTCCTCCCTTCCTGGGCCCCAGCCCCCCAGAGCGCTGCGCTGGCTTCCTGGAGCCCACTTGGCTGGCAGGCCCCCCACGCCTTGCTCGGCCACCCCGTTTCTATGAGGCAGGTGAGGAGCTGACAGGACCCGGGGCTGTGGCTGCTGCCCGCCTCTACGGTCTAGAGCCTGCCCACCCCCTGCTATACAGCCGCTTGGCCCCGCCGCCGCCCCCTGCTGCGGCCCCAGGAACCCCTCATCTTCTCAGCAAGACCCCACCAGGAGCCCTTTTGGGGGCACCACCCCCACTTGTGCCCGCTCCCCGACCAGGTTCCCCTCCTAGGGCCCCAGGCCCCGCCCGGGCTGACAGGTGAGGGAAGGGGTGGGGCGAGGGACAAAGCTCCACCCCCCTATCCTTTTGAGAAGATCCTAAGGCTGAGGTTTCAACCCAGGGCTGGAGGGCAAAGGGCATGACCTCACCTGCCATCTCTGAGGTCATGGGACCTGGGAGCGGAAGCCCAAACTGCCACGGCATCAACATCAGGTGGACCGTGGGGTTACTGGGAGGGCCGAGGTCACAAACCTAGAGAGAGGGGTGCGTGTGTGTGTGTGTGTGTGTGTATGTGTGCGTGCGCGCGCATGTGCGTGTGTATGTGTGGGTGGGTGGGTGCTCGAGCGCATGTCACTCTGTGAGAGTGGGGGGTCGTTTCAGAGCTCATAGCTCGTGTTCTGAGGTGCATCATCACCCCCTCTGAGGGTCCTTAGGCCCTTGACCTGCCTCCCTCCCCAAGGGCTCACTAAGCCAGAGGCCAAAGTGCCCCCCTCCCCCTTCACCTACCACCCAAGTCTTCATGCCCTCTCAGGGCTGAGGGAAGAGGGGCTAAAGGAAGGGGGGTTCCATGTACATATTTATCTCCCCTTCCACATAGCCCCCCAGACCTTTTGTACATTTTTACAGGGGTGCCCCTTCCAAGAACCCCACTTCCTGGTTAATTAAACCCTCAGACTGGTGCTGTGTTCCTAGCCTCTGGCCTCTCTGTGGGGGGAGGATGGACTGCAGGCCAAAGAGCCGGGAGGGGATCAGCAGGACCCCAGGGCTTCTCCTGGAGATGGGGGTCCAGCAGGAGAGGGGGCTAGGCTGGAGAGAAGGGCCAGGAGGGCCCGCTTTGCAAACAGCCCGGGCCTGCCAGGACTCTCCTGAGCACTCTGCGTCCCCACCCTGGAAGCTCAACCTCTACACCTCAGACTCCACCTCGTAATGCCTCAGTCCCTCCCCACCCCGCCCCATCTCCAAGTGCCCCCAGGACTCCTGGGCCCTGCACCCCAAAATCCTGTTTCTCAGAACCCTGCCCCAGGCTGAGGGGGGCCAGAGAAGGTCACCACGTACCACACACCAAAGAAGGGGGTGGGGCCGGGGCCAGGCAGTGCCGGCAGTGTCCCCGGGCAGCCTCGAGGCAGCAGGCACCCCTGGGCAGGCCCAGCCTGAAAGGCAGGGGTCAATATAACAGAAACGTAACTGTTGACTTTTTTTCCCAGTGGGCTTATTCTGTAACATGACTTGTGGATATTTATATAAAAATGAGTGTTACAATGAGGCCCCCGGCTCCTCCTTGAGTGTGTGTGGGTTGCCTGGGGTGGCCTGGGCTGGGTCCTGGTGGGAAGGCGTCATGAAGATGGAGGCTGCCTGTTAGCCACCCCGGAGAGGTCTGGTTCCAGGCGGCCAGGCGGGAGTCTTCAGCATGGGGAATTTCACTTTAATTTTCCACACAGTAGGAACATAAAATGTGTCTTAAACAGCACAGTGACACTGAGCAGAACATTCCATTTCGGCCAAGACCTGCCCAACCCTCTCCAGTGCACGTTCGCTCGCAGTCACCACTGTGAATCACTCAGTGTGTGCACCTCCGGCTCCTAGCTTCACCAGGCCAGTGTGTCCGTACACAATTCTGTGCACAGAAGATCACTTTTAAAAAGATCGGTTATTTTGTCCAATAATACTTGTTCACTATGGAATAGCTCATACACAAAGAATTGTGAGGATGTCAGAAACTGTTGCCACCAGGGTTCCTGTGCATGGGCAGGTTTATCCCAAGGAACACATGTTTGAATGTGTGTGGGGGGGGCTGCAGACAAATTCTCTCCATAATGCTTTTTTTTCCAGTTTATTATTAATTGGGAGTGAACACATAATATCATACCATCGCTCCATGAACAGTAATACTCTTAGTCTCCTTAGGGAATCTTCCATAAAAGATACTTAGGAGGCTTTGGAAAAAATACCAGTTTTAAGGTCAGGGACTAATGCAGAATTTCTAACCCCAAAATTGGACATTTCTCAAAAACTTGAGACTTCACAGCAAGTTTACAGGAATGCTGGCTCACGTAAAACAATTGGATCGAGCGTTTTCAAAGGAAAGTTTGGGAAGCTCTCAAAGATGAGCCCAAAGGGGGGAGAGCTCCAACCTCAGCAAAGAAACTGGCTGAGGTCCAGAAACCAGTAGGAGGAAATGACAAGATGGCCCCACTTGATGTGCTGGTTCTCAAAATTGGGGTCCCCCACGGCCCCACATAGTCAATCTCTTTAAGTCATTTTCTTGGGGGCTTGCACAGCTCAGCACGGTCCATTGTGTCAAGCACATTTGCGTGTCCACCTCTCCGATTTCAAGCGAACTTGGCTTCTGCAAGCTTTCAGCTCAGTGAGTCCCCGAATCCTCAGGTCTGCCCGCTCCAAGAGCCTGGCCATCAGTCTGATGCAAGATCAGAGCTTATGAACGTGGGTGTATGGAAGGAATCATAACCAGACAGTGTTGGCTTTACCAATACGATCCTGAGAGCAAGGTCAATTCAAAACTGGCTAACGGGGAGATCTGCTGGGCCAGATAAATTCAAAGCTGCATGATTGGGCGGGGGCACGGCAGTGGGAAGCGACGTTCTAAAGAAATGCAAGGCCAAGAGATGGATTCAGAAGGTTGTGCTCTGTCCTTTTGAGAATTCCAAAAGGATAATCCTAGGAGATTTTCTAGGAGAAGGAAGAATGGCCCTGGGCTTAGGAACTTTCAAGAAGAGGGAAACGCTGGTAAGGAAAGAGTGGGGAAATTGTCCCGTGGCAAGCTTTTCCTTCTGGGGGGCAGCGAGGCCACCCCAGCTTGGGGAGCCTTACCCTCCAGCCTCAATCCCATCCTTTCAGATGACTTTTCAGATGACGGAGAAGTCAGTGAATGAACAGGTTCTGTTTGGGACTCTCCAGGCTGGCAAAACAGCCGTTTTCACGAGGTCTTGAGGTAGAGTTCACTTCTTATATCATCTTTTTTTTTTTTTTAGGCATCACTGCCCTGGTGGTGGGAGTAGGAGGCCCAGCCTTTGCTCCTGTGAGCTGGAATTGAACCTCCATCCCAGTGGGCCGCAGTCCCGCGCACAACCACTACGCCACCGGGGCTCAGCCTAGAGTTCACTTCTTAGGGGGAGCGTTAAAGCAATGGGAATCCCACCTTCAGAAGTGTGGAGCCTGTATTAAGGACGCAGTACCTTCACATTTGGATCATTTTAAACAGTGTCTGATTTTCTAACAGCCATGCTTTTTGACTTAACCCTTGTACATAGTGAAAGAGGAAAATGACCCCCAATCCCAGCCCTTGGAAGTAACCATTGTTGTCAGGTATGGTGTATATTTCTGTTATTCTTCTAGTTAGATATTTCAAACAGGACCCCCTGTTGGCGTCATGGTTATGTGTTGGGCTGCTAACCGCTGGGTCAGCGGTTCAAACCCACCAGCCGCTCCTCGGGAGAAAGACTTAACTTTCAACTCCTGTGAAGAGTCGCTGTCTTGGGAAGCTGAAGGGGCAGTTTTTACTCTCTCCGTGGAGTCATTGTGAGTCAGAAGGGGCTCAAGGGCAGCGAGTCTGGTTTGGGGGTTTACACTTACAGTGTATGGAAATAGACCCCTTAGGAAAGCTCCAGCCCCCCTTCTCTGCCGCCATCACCCAGCCCCAAGACTCCTGACAGACATTAGGGACAAGGGGCCAGCCGGGGCTGACTTCTCCAGGTTGTCATGGTCCTTTCTAATGCCTCCACGTGGGCACCTGTCAGCCCCCAGGGTACTTCCCTGAAGCATCTGAGTGTGGCACTCTAAAATGCAGGTCCAGCCCCCCTAATAGCACCTGCAGCACCTCAGAGATCCCAGACGGGGTCATTTCCAAGGTCTGGGACTCCACCTGCCTGTCTCCTCCCCTAAGAGGAAAGAAGTCAGGAAGTCGGAGTCTTCCCTTGACCCCTCCCACTTCCCTTGTCTGCTGCTCCTGCTCCATCACACTGGGCACTAATACGGTACCTGGGGGTACACAGGTAACCAAGACCCAGGTCCAGCCCTCCTGTGCCTTCTCTTGAGAGACAGGCAACAAGCATCACTGCTGGGGGGGAGCCGGGGAGGAGGGGAGAGAATTAGAGCAATCCCACAGGCTGGCTTTTCGAGGACTGTCCTCTCCACCACCACCCACCCCATTGCTATTGAGTTGATTCCGCCTCAGAGACCCAATCTACAGCCTCCTCTTCCTCCCTCGGAGTGGCTGGTGGTCTTGAACCTCTGACCTTGAGGCTAGCAGTCCAATGCTTACCTGACAGCGCTCCTTCTCAACCACTACACACCCTTGAATGCTCTCACCTCATCCGGTGCTAGCTCCGGGCAGCTCCTCCAGCTGTGTGGTTCACTAAAAAAAAAAATCATTTGCCGCAGTGAGGTTGCTGCTGGGGAAGACGTTGCTTTGGAAGGGCTGGGCTTAGGGATCCAATCCAAAGCAGTGCATTAAAACATTTCTACGCCATGGCCATGGCGCATTTGTAAAATGGAGGGTTTTTTTTTTTTAATCATTTTATTGGGAGCTCGTACATCGCTTACCACAATCCATCCATACATCTACTTCGCATGCCTGCTGCCGTCATCGTTCTCCAAATATCTGCTCTTCCACTTGAGCCCTCGATATTAGCTTCTCATCGTCCCCCCTCCCCCACCAACCTTCAATACTGTATAAATCATTATGATTTTGTCGTATCTTACACTGACATCTCCCCTCGCCCACTCCTTCGATGTCCGTCCTCCAGATAGGAGGGTATGTGTAGATCCTTGTGATGGGCTCCCCCTCCCTACCCCATCTTCCCTCCACCCATCTGGTGGCTCCACTCTCCCTACTAGTCCTGAGGGGTTCATGTGCCCTGGGTTCCCTGTATTTCCAGTTCCCATCCCTACCAGTGCACCTCTTCCAGGCCAGCTGGATTTGTAAGGTAGAATTGGGATCGTGATAGTTGGGGGAAGGCAGGGTTTTGTTTTAGAACAACTTATTGAGAGAATTCACCAGTCTCTGTGATGAGCTTCCTGCTCTAGTCATCGTGGTTTTAAGACCTTGAATCAACTCTCCATTTTTTTAAAAAAATTTTTTAACGGTGTTCTAGTGTAGCGGTCTGCCACACTCCGTTTATGCATTGACAGTGCAGTGAATTACTTTGGGGTCTCTAGCCAGAGACCTTGCAACTTCCACAGAATAACAAAGTGAGAATATGCGAATCATACGTTCATGGTGCACCAAGGAGATTACACAGTGGCCCAATAGTACAAATCGAGTCCACGGTACCCTTTGTAGGGATGGGCCTACATAAATCAGGGACTTGGGATCCCTGTGGCGATCAGACCATGCAAATATATATGAAACCCTATCAACGGAATTGAGCAGTTGGCTGTCCTGGCCAGGAGAGCCATCCAGAGGCAGGAGGAGGGCAGGAAGCAGAGGAGACCTCACTACCACAAAAAGACATGAGAGAGGGGGCTGAGCCCCTGTGGCGTAGTGGTTGTGCACCGGACTGCGGCCCACTGGGATGGAGGTTCAATCCTAACAGCGGCTCCACAGGAGCAAAGGCTGGGCCTCCTACTCCCACCACCAGAGGGCTGTGATGCCCCCCTCCAAAAAAAAAAAAGACGTGGGAAGGAGTTTAGCCCTTGGACCTGGAGTCCCCGTGCTGAGAACCTTCTAGACGCAGGAAGCAGACCCCCTAGCCCACCCTCCAAAGCAAGCTCACGGCCATCGAGTCAATACTAAATTATGGTGACCTTATAGACAGGGTCGAACTGCACCTGTGAGCTTCTGAGATTTTTTTTTTTTTTTTTTTACTGTAACTCTTTACAAGAGTTGAAAGTCCCAACGTTGTCTCGTGGAGGGGGTGGTAGTTTCAAACTGCTGACCTTGCCGTTAATGATCTAAGGCAGCGGTTCTCAACCTGTAGGTCAAGGACCCCTTTGGGGGTCGAACAACCCTTTCACAGGGATCATCCGATTCATCACAGTAGCAAAATGACAGTGATGAAGTAGCACGAAAATAACTGTATGGTTGGTGGGGTCACCAGCCCATAAGGAATTGTATTAAGGGGACCTTAGGAAGGTTGAGAACCACTGGTGTAAGGTGTCACCATTATGCCATGCTATAAGATGGGGACAAGACAAGGTGGCAAAAACCAGCAGTAGAGAAAAGGCTGCAGCAGCAGAACCTGGAGA
>PVJH01048271.1:0-10890 GCA_004026705.1 Nesogale talazaci | reverse complement strand
CCAACAACTGGACCAATTGGTGACATCATGATAATGGAGAAAAGGTTGAATTTGTCAAGGGTTTTGTCTTACTTGGACTCACAATCAACTCTTGTGGAAGCAGCAATCAGGAGGTCAAAAACCACAGTGCATTGGGGAAATCTGCTGCACGCAACTGCTTTAGAATAGTGAAGAGCAAGAGTGTTTCTTTGAGAACTAAGATGGGCCTGACCCCAGCCATGCTGTTCTCCATTGCATTATATGCACATGGAAGTTGGACATTGAATACGGAGTACCATATAAATTATTGAGACCTTTGAATTGTGGTGGCAGAGAAGAAAATTGAAAGTTCCATGAACTGGTAAAAGGCTAAGCTGATCTGTATTGAACAGGTGTAACCAGAGTGATCCTTAGATACAAAAATGACAAGACTTCTGCTTATAGACTGTGTACATATTGTCAGGATAGACAAGTCCTTGGGGAAGGACATCATGTTCGGTAAAGTGGGAGGGTAGTGAAAAAGAGGAAGGCCTTTGATGAGATGGATGGACACAGGGGTTGCATCAATGGGCTCAGGCTGAGGAACAATTATCAGGATGATACAGGACCATACAGTTCTCCATTCTGTTGTATACAGTGATGATATGGGTCAGAGCAGACTGATAGCACCTACGACAACAATATGAACTATAGGAAGAAAGAAATATATCTGTCTGGGAAGAAATGGAGCAAGTAGAAATGATTGTTTGAGTTGAAGAAAGAGAGACAATCTGTCTCACTTATTTTGAAAATGGCTTAAGGAGGAAACCATCTCAGGAAAACAACATCATGCTTGGTCAGTGAACCAGAGCAAGGTCTTCAAGGAGATGAATTTACACAGTGGCTACAGTCTGTGATACAAAAAGACTATAAGCAGAATAATAGAATCACAATGTATAAGTCGGACAAGCTAGAAAAAAATATGTAGATCAGAGGAAGGAATTTATTTTAAAAAAAATCCAGATAGCAGGTATAGTAATTCAGCATTTTATAGATAAAGAACTTGATATTCATTAAAAACAACAACAAAAATGATGCCCCAATGAAAAAGAGGGGATTCTTGACCAATGGAACTGTCAAAAAAAAGTCTTGGAATCAATTCTGCTTCTGAACAATCCAATAAGTTGACAACTGTCCCACAGAATTTCCAGAATTGTTCATCTTTAAGGAATAAGACTGTTTCTTCAGTAGCTGTTTCAAAGTAGCTGTGTGTGTGTGTGTGGGGGGGGGGGTTGGGGGGTCCACTGCTGACCTTTCTGCTTGCACCCAAGCACTTAACCACTATCCCTTAGAGAAGCCATCAAATCATACAACATGAGAGTAAGTAAAAAGTAAGGCTAAAAAACCATAATAATCTTTATGAAATGAAAATATGACCACAGGAAGTTAGATTTTCTCTGCATACCTACCACCTACATTTATACACATCATAAGGGAATATTTCCATTTCACTGACATCCCCCAAATATCATATTCCTCTGATACATTCTCTCAGGTTTGGAAACTGTGGTAGAGTGAACATTCTTACACATTGTGGATAGATCCCAAGTTTGTCCAGTCTTTAATGTGGTAACTTGCAGATGGGTTTTGGATCGCCACTATTTTCCCACCCCTTCACAGTGATTTGGTTGCTTGATTTTTAACTTCTTTATTTTAGGATATCAGGTCGTTCATGTGTCCATATGCCTCTCCTACCCATGCCGCTAAATCTTTCCAAATGATTGATTGGGGCTATGCAAATAGGGTGTGTGTAACCCTGAGAGAGTGGACTGGCTGCTGGAGACCAGTGACTGTTTCCTATTTTCTGATCTTGTTTTTGTTTTTGTTTTTTGGGCATCACTGCCCTCTGGTGGTGGGAGTAGGGGGCCCAGCCTTTGCTCTTGTGGAGCCGCTGCTACAATTGAACCTCCATCCCAGTGGGCCACAGTCCCACGTACAACCACTATGCCACCGGGGCTCAGCCGCATATTTTCTGATCTTGACTTGTGATATCTACTGACTTCCCTAATAAACCTCCCTGATCGTGAATATGGAACCCATCTTATATTGATGTCAGAATAGGTAACACAAGTTGGAGGGTGGAGCCATGTCTGAGTCTTGCCTAGTGACAAAAGCAAGGTCAGGCAAGGTCAGATAAGTCCACCAAAACATACCATGCCATGTACTGCAGAAGCAAAACCAGACTGAGAGGTCAAGATCAAAACTATAGTCCGGATGGGGTAAGCTTTCCAAGCAAAGTACTCCTAGGAAAGCTCTTGCTGCCCTTGGAAAATGAGCAATTTTCTTGACTTCTCGCTCATCAAAGAGTAGCCGCCTTAGTGGTGAAGTGGGTTCTCGTTGGCCTGCGATCTACAGGGTCAGCAGTTCAAAACCAGCAGCAGTTCCACTGGCAAGCAGGAGGAGGATTGGTCTGTCTGTTCCTGTCCACAGTGGCAGTCTCAGAAACCACCGGGAGTCGCTATGAGTCAGCACGGACTTGCTGGAAATGAGTTTGTGTTTGTGGGTTGGCTGGTTTCCTTACCGAGGAGTTCTTCAAACTTTATAATCAGCCCTCAGAACTGTCCTGTGTCCTTGAAGAGAACTTATCCAGATGAACCTTAGCTTCGGTAGCCTCCAAAATAGCTGCTGAACCTTCTTGTTCACTTTTCTGCTTAAATTTAGCTTGTCCCAGCAGATTTCCTCTGAAGCCACCAATTTGATGCTTGGGCTTCTTTAGTGAAGTGCTCTCATGAGCTTATGGGGCAAAGATGAAGCGTTCTAGTCTGTGCCGATTTACAGGGTCATAAACGCAGAGTGACAAGTCTATTCTGTCTTACGGGGTTGCTTGCAGGCCGCATTGACTTGACACAGGTTTTTGTTATTATCGTAGTTTCTTTTTAAATGAGTAAGACAATTGTATTGCTGAAAAAACACAGATCACAGAGATGTGTGTAAACATGTTTTGTTTAGAATAAACACGGGCATGGGTGAATTGGAGCTACAATAGTCATACTTTTTAACCCTCATTATGTTTTTAGCATTCCATATTAAAATGCAATATTTACTAGTTATTAAATGTTATAAATCTTTATAGGATGAGATAGCCTCATTTATCCCCCTTGAAATAGCTGATGAGTTTGAATCTCTGAACATGTGATCAGAAATTCAATGCTTATTAAAAGCATATCTGAGACGAATACATAAAAATGTACATACTTATTGATAATATTGAAGAATAATCACAAAATACAAACATAGTGCATGTTAGTGGCAAGTATACACAAGTATAATGAATGTTGAATATCATATTGAAAACTTATAATCTTGATACACATGTAAGATAAATATTAAGTCACCTATTTGTTTTAAATCTTTTTAATGCTAATCATTAGCATTTAAGCATTCAGTTAAATTACTAAGTGATTTCTAAATAGAACCTGGCATCTTTTATTTTCAATTTGCTATAGTTTTTAGATGCTATTGTGACCTTGGACTCGTGGTTCATGCATGCATAATCGAGTCAGAATACTGTAACTTCTTGAGATATCAATTGATTGTTTTTTGCAAGTATATTGCCTGGTTTAACTTCTTATTCTATCTTTGTGTAGAAGTTCCACTGAAGCTTGCTCAACATCTAAGCAACACTCAACCTATGCTTATATGAGTGGAGCTGTACACAACATGCAATTAGTCAGGGATTGGAATTAGATATTTCACATGGAAATCAGGACTTTTGCCACTGAGATCTTACAACTGCACTTAATTGTCAAGTGAGATTCTCTTTCCTTAAAGTTCAGATTTGCACAGGTGGTAGAGTAGATTGTATACGACACAAGGTCACTGAAGAAGTAAATTGGTGCTTTATTCGCTTTGCCATTTTTCTGGTAGAGGTCTTTAACTGACGGTAAAGGTGCCATTTCTGATTCATACAGTTATTGCCTGGGCTAGCCATAGCACTTCCCCAGGTGGCAGAATGCCTCATTATCTGAAAGAAGAGCTGAAGATGTACCTTTCCTATATTCTCTTCTTCTCTGCCAACTAACATGCCTACTCAAAAGTTAACTGTAAAACTGAGGAATTCACGAAAAGAGTATACTGGAAGTTACAAAAAGGCAGAACAGTAGCAAAGTTCATAGAATAATGAATTCCAAAGTTCATAGAATAATGAATACCAATATTCTTATTGGGAAATGAGAAATCTTTCAAGAAAAAATGTATGTCAGGAAACTACAATCTCTTGAGTGACCTCTGGGGATTCCTATGGATGCTCTTTGCAGAAAGTTTTTTCTGTTCATTATTAAATTATTTCTCAAACTTTCCTAGATTCTTTATAGTGCTATTTGACCTATAAAAAAGATATTAAATAAAAGTTTCTTTTCTCTTCTGACCAAAAGAAGGGCAAGATTTGTGGAAGCTTTTCAAGGAAGAAGTGAACTACTTATCATGCTGAATTATGTGAAGAAAAGGACCAAATATAATTTGGTTTCAGCTTTTGCTATTTAATCACTTTCGTTTTAAGACTTAGCAAGACTTATATTCTTCTGCGCTTTCTTGAGAAGCCAGAATTCCCCTTTGGTTTAAGTTGGTGACATAACTAGCTGAGGATAGTTACAGCACAGAATATATTTCTTTTTCAGGGTTCATGTAATAAAGCAGAAGACAAACTTTCATACAGGAAGATGAAAAATGCCCTAGAAAGCATGGACATAATTGTTGTTGATGCAAATTCTTATTTTCCCCAAGGTTGTTCTTGCCTTATAAATTTAGCTTTATTGTTACAAAAGGGAAATTTTGACCACAAACATAAGAAAATATAGTATATTTGGGTCATGTAGTTTACATAGAAACCCTATCCCTGATGCTTAATGCAGCGGTTCTCAATCTTCCTAATGCTATGACCCTTTCATACAGTTTCTCATGTTGTGGTGATTCCTCCAATCATAAAATTATTTTCGTTGTTACTGCGTAACTGCAATTTTGCTACTATTATAAATTGGGTGACCCCTGTGAAAGGGACCATAGGTTAAGAACTGCTGGCCCAGTGGTTACACACGGAACTACTAATTCTACGGTCAGCAGTTGGAAAACACTGTCAACTCTGAGAGAGAAAGATGAGGATTTCCCCCATAAACAGCTATGGTCTGAGGAACCCAGAAGGACTGTTCTACTCTGTCCAATCAGGGGACTATGAGTAGAAACTGACTTAACTCGCTGGCAGAGTACTTGGTTTGGAATTAACATAAAGGCTTAGTGGTGTGAACTCACCCAGTGGTCATATGAAAGAACAGCCATCAGTCTACTTCTATAAAGATTAAGCAGCCAAGAAAACCCCATGGAGTCTGTCATTTGACAAATGCATTTTCCATGAGTTAGATGGCAACAGGTCTACAAATTGCATTTACAAAAATTGAAACATAGAGAGAATACATAGCTTATCCACACTCACTCACACTAAGGGATTGAGTTAGATTCAAAACTGGGGGTGTGGTAGGGATCTGGATTCTAAGCCCTGGGCAATGAACTTTTCTGTCATCTGACCCTGATTGACCAGACTGGATACTCTAGCTGGAGGAAGAATGACAGAAATGTGTACATCACCAATGTTGATCTACTAACTAGCACTTCAGTAATTCAACTAAGTATTCAGGAGCTCTGGAGATGAAACATTTGAACAGTTTGGAGGAGGGAAAAATAAACATCTCTTGGGTTCAAGTTTTCAAGTTGACTGCCACCAATATGAGATGAGAACTAAACTGGGGCTTGTATCTATGTCCACTATGGGAGTGGAAAAAATGCCAGCACCATCATCTGATCAAACGGTAGCATTCAACTAACACACCTCCACTGATGAAAGATGCTTTCACTTTTTGCTGAAAACAATTCTGCTCAAACCACAAAGGTCCTGTGCATTTCAAGCAGCATTTATACAGCTTGCAAAAACACCTATAATAGAAGGTTCTATGACACCTCTTATTTTCATAGAGAAAGTGTCAAATGATAGGGTTTTCAAGTGGAAAATCACAAGTGAGTATAAGATCACTTATAAATGGTGGGACCACCATAATATCTGTAAGTCAGAAGGGGCCATTAACGCTTAAAATGTGTTTTCATAAAAAAAGTATTTAGTGCCAAGTAGATGACAACTACTGTCTCAAGTTAGTTGGGATATGTATTTTTCTCAAAAGAGTAGATGCAGTGATCTATCAGCAATATATATACTGTTTTATAACAGACATTTTAATAGGTAGGCAAAATAAAATTCTAATTAAACCAAATTTTCTCTTTACATACTCATAGACTTATGAATTAATTTAATGATATCAGATTTCTGTAAAAGTAATTGAAAATCCACCTTGTCAAATTTTGCCAAGACTTTAAAAATTTTAATTTATTCTAAGAATGCTTTTTTAAAAAAACTGGGTTAGATAGAATATATTTTCTATTTAAATTCTAGGTAGAATATATATATAATCCATTTCAAAAACCATTTTATTGAGAGTTGAAACAGTTATTGTATCCTTCCATCATTCCATCACATATCATAATATTGCACACTTGCTATCACAGTTTTGAAACATTCTTTTCCTAATTTGTGCAAATAGAATTTCTTTATAGAGTTTATCAAGTAAACTTTAACGTTCAAATAAAGCAAGTTTTAAAAGTCATAGGAAATTTTGTACAGTGGGAAAGTTTACTTAGAAAGCTTTTCATAAAAGACCCAATGAAATTTTAATTATCCAGCACAGTAAATACCCTTTGTGAACCACTACACCTGTAGGTTACAGGCTGTCTGATTGGTTTTCACTTGTGGAACAAAACAGAACATCACACTGCCCGCCCTGCACCATGCTCACAGTTGTGTTGGAGACCATTGTGGCAACGACTTCACCAATTCTTCTTGCTGGAAGGCTCCTCTTTTTCTTTGGGCCTCTATTTTATCAAACATGTTTTAACAGTTTGTACTCATTATTTTACTCCCATACCATAATTAAAATGCACCAGTTCTCCTTTTTCTATCACATGTCTATGAGGCAGTTGAAAATTCTGGGGCTTGACTTAGTCACACCTTAGATTTTAGAGCCACATCTTCATTCTTTGACACTTGAAACAGTTCTTGTGAAACTGATTTGTCCAATACAATATGCCACTTGATTCCCTAGCTGCAGCTAGCATGTGTATTGATCGTGAATCCAAGTAAAATAATGTCTTAGACAGCTTCAATCTTTTTTTTTCTTTCTTTGTTTTCATGATGCTTTCTATTGGTCCAGTTGTGAGGTTGTGGGCTTTAAATAATTTGGGTTTCATTCTTTGATCCTCATCAGCCAATACTTCAGATTTTTCTGTTTTTCAGCAAGCCAGATTCTGTCATCTGCATATTGTAAGCCTTTTTCCAACACTGATAGTGCATTCTTCCTCATATTTTCCTTTCTCCAATTATTTACTAAGCATGTAGATTTAATAAGTATGGTGAAAGAATATGAACAATGCTTAAAAGTTCCTTTTTCTATATCCTTTCATAAGTATATTATCAAATTTAGAGATGTTTGACAATCTTAGATATGAAAATTGATATCAACTTTCCTACACTGAATGAGGTTTACCATATGTTCACATGCCTAAAACCCACTAATTTCCACTTTCTAAGTACTAGTAAATTGGATGTTTAGCTAGTAAAAATCAGTCTATTGTTTATGATGTGAGTTGAAATCTATTTTTCTAGTGTTGCTAATTATTTTTATAGTGGCTGTCATGCTTATAAAATATGTGGTCAATTTTTTTCTTTCTGTAATTGGCGTATATTTTAAATATATATATTGAAATCAAGATCAGAAGCTCTTTCTCAACTTCTCTTTCAGCAATTTTATGGTGGTATTAAAAAGTTTTGATATTTCCAGTAATATTTATTATGAAAGGCAGGGTGTGGAAATGACATTTCATGGGGAAAACAGTAAGCCAATTCTGCCATGCCAATTAGTTGATGTGTCGTGCATGACTGTTATTAAGCTATAATGGAAGTGTTGAGTAGCTGTACCAGAGAATCCAAAGTTTAAAAGTATTTATGACAAGGCCCTTTCCAGAAATTTTCTGATTACTAATTATGTAATACAAGTGCTAGTGTATTTCTTGAGGGAGTTCTGTTTTTAAACAACATATATTTGTTTCATCTTTTATCTAATTTGAAAAATAACTGCCTTTGCAATTTTCCATATCACTAAAGACATTTAAGACAGGTTTGTGGGCTACAGATAAACTTCAAAATTCAAGAAAAGTTATCCTAAACAGGTCCTTGAGTTATGACATTTCAGCAAATTCCCCAGTTCATCCTTCCTGTGAAAGATTCTGGCCTGAGTTTAAAGGAATGTCTCAACGTTTGCTTTTATTACCAGTTTACCTACTCCTCTTTTGGACAGATTGCAAGCATTAGCCATACACCTCCATTCCCTTTCCTGAAATAGGTGAGTGTTGGATGGATGTGCAGACACGACTGAAAATGTGCTTCTTGTATATGAGATATCTTTATCTCTTAAAAATCTATCAGTAGCAACATTATCTTTGAATTGAAAGATTTTAATTTTATTTTTCAGAATACAAATACAGATGTGTTGCTCTCCTCTAAGCGAGCACATTGAAGGATAGTTTGAAGGTACCGATCAAGAACTATTGGCAGAGTTTCCTCCAGCTACTGTTGAGATCAAGGACTTCTATGGAGTGCCTGCCGTAGAGAAAGAGAGTCATTCTGGGGTCGAGTGGCTTTCTCAATGTGAAGCTACTTCTTAGGAAATGTTCAGGGAAAAAAAACAACAACATTGCAAACAAATCTTTTACATATGAATATGAACTCTTCAGAAAAGTCCTTAACTTAAGTAAATCTCAGTGGCCAAATAACTGTCACCACTCCTGATTACTAGGCTATGTAAAATCAAGGTAATGACCTTGGGATCCCTCTACATAACTACACATTCTAAATCTGAAATTTACTCACAAAGTTTCTGTTATCATGCAAATTATCTGAATTTGAGATCCCCAGTGCAAATAGCCATGTTTACGGAGTGTAAAAATGTTACTGGCCAATGTTTATTGTATTTGATTAGTTTTTCATGTACATGAGGAACAGGGTAAAGGATACATGCATTTTTAATTATCCAAAATGTGTAAAAATATGTTTTAATGTTCATGTGAATCCTACTTATGATAAACTCATAAAACAACTCCATAATGATCATCAACCACCGCCTCTAGGGGAAATAAACACTAAAGGATGCCCAGGGGCCTGGCGACTGCCTGCCAACATGCAGAGAACAGAGAGGATGATACGTGAACGCACAGACAAGGAAAAGAAGACTCAAGGTTTCAAGTGAAACTTAGTTCTTTAAACGAACAGTTAAATGCGGCGTTTTCAGAAAGCCTAGGAAGTTGTCAATGGTCGCTCATGGTGAGGAACTCATTTTCAGTACATTTGAAAGGCAGAGCATCTAAACGTGCGGTGGCCTTTCCACCTCTCCGGAACTTTGATGGCGCCCTTCCTGCGAAGAGAGAATGAAGAGAACGGAGTCACCCGCACAGCTTCTGTAGCACCCTGGGGTCCTTTGGAAAGAACTCATCCAACCTCCGTCTAGAATGGGTTAGAACAGCGACTCCTCAAAGCAGGGGTCTGAGATAAACGACCCCTGGAGTCCGTGCTAAGCATCCCGAGGCTTTGATTCTGAACTGATGAACGGCAATCCAACACTAACTAGGTCATCCGAGTAGCTCACAACCCGGCTTGCAATTGGCATGCACTAGATACTATGGCGCAAAGAGAAGAGAGGGGCAGAGAGTTAAGAACAGATAGGAAAAATAGAAAAAAAAAACAACATTTTTTTCATTTTTCCCAAAGCAATCATACTTCTCAATTTTCGAGAAGCTGCTTCAGGGGGTAGCAGCACGGATGACCAAGAGTGTCATTAGAAGCAGTTTCCAGTGAGAAAGAACATGTGCTTACCCATCCACCATGAACAATTTCATGTGTTTCATCATAGTGTGTTCACAAACAAGTTCCTGAGTTTCATAGCCAATGTGTCCACAAGGTAGGGAAGCTAATCACTACAGGTTACTAAGGAAACACAAAGAAACCCGTGTCCCTTGCCTTCTGAGTCCCCTGTCTCTGACAAAGCTTGTGCACTTGAAAACAGGTTTTAATTGTGTATGTCAGAAGGAACTGTGAAGTTGGAAGAGAGCCAAATCCCTCCCTTACTTAGACTTGAATTTTGATATGGTGAAAAGATGGTGAAGTTGTTCTTTTCAGATTAGTAGCACAAGTAAGCCCCAAATTTCCATGGCTGATGAAAAATCCAACCATAAATATGAAAATGTAGGTGGTTGCTTATGGCACAAAATCACAGAGAAAACAATCAAAAATGGAGTGAGGTTTCTACCTAGCTAGCTCTCTAATTGGTTAGTGAGGACAGAAGGCAATAGATTTAGGTCAACTATATTGCATTGTAACCTGTAATTAAATCGCTGTATTTTTTAATACATGGGTTTAATTAACTCTAGGATCTTACACTAATGCATTCTCAGTGCTTTAACTGCTTGTAGCTATTTCGTTGTTCTTTTCCACCTTCCCCACTAGCCTCCTTGTTCAGCTGTCATCTATATTTTATTCCATTAGGTGATATTAAAAGAATCAGGTAATACTTTAGGCTACTATATTGCTTTAACTTCTGTGAACCATATAATTATGTTTCTAGAATAAGCTACATACAAATCTAAAAGTCACAAGGGAACTTTGTGATCATACAATTCAACATTTTCAATAGTATAAACAAAGACATTAAAACCTTACTGTGCCAAAAAAAAAAAAAAACTTACTGTGCCAGTTTTTTTCTGTCCCATGCACCAAAAGCTGTTATC
>PVJH01048270.1:0-10882 GCA_004026705.1 Nesogale talazaci | reverse complement strand
TTAACATGTCCAAGTGTGTGAGATAAAGCCTGGCCACTCTCACTTCTAAGGAAAATCGCAGCTCCATTTCCTCTAAGACTTGTTCATTCTTCTGGCAGGCCATTGTATATTCGGTGTTCTTTACCAACAGCATAATTCGAGGGCATCAGTTCTTCTCCTGTCATCCTCATTGATTGCTTATCTTTCTATGGCTTGGATCAGGCACACTTCAGTTCTCAAAAAAATATCTTTGGGTTTTGCTTTTTTTTTTTTTTTTTTTAGCACTTTAAAGAGATCTTGTCCAGCAAGAGGTCTTGGGTAGCAAATTTGCCCAAACGTATATGCCATTTAATTTTTTGACTGCACTGACGGTGAATACAAGTAAAATAAAATCCTCAACAACTTCAATATTTTCTCCACTAAGCATGATATTGCTTATGGGACCATGTGTAAGAATTTGGAGTTTTCTTTTTTGCGGTGTACGCCACACTGAAAGTTGTAGTCTTCGATCTTTATCATAAGGTCTTCGAGTCCTCTGCACTTTCATCAAGCAAGGTTATGCCATCTGCTATAGTTATCTCTTCAGTTTTTATGCTAAGTGCTTCTTCATAGTCCAGCTTCTTGGATTATTTACTCAGCACACAGAATAAATGAGTATGCTGAAAGAATATACCCCGGAAGCACACTTTTCCTGAATATAATCCATTTGTTCGAACAACTGCCTCCTGGTCCATGTATACGGGTTCTGCATGAATACAATGAAGGGTTTGTCATTCCTGTTCTGCACAATGATCATAGCATGTTATGATCCACACAGCTGAATGCTTTTTCATTTTCAATGAAACACTGGTAAACATCTTTCTAGCATTTTCTATTTTCAGCCAAGATCCAGCTGAAAATATCAGTGTGGCCGTCACATACTCGTGTCAATTTCAGGACTGGGAGTTTAGGGATAGAGTCTAGCCTGTCAATATTGAGGTAGCCGATGAGACCTCTGTGTGGGCATGGTTTTCTCTAGGAATTCTGGGAAATCTCACGATATTTCCCCCATGGGTGTGAGAGACCTATGGCTCAGTCCCTGGGAGACATTGAAGGTGACAAGACAAGATGGCAGCATTCTGACAAACCCTGAATTCTGGAAACTGGAGGAGTCTGAAGAGAAGTCACATGGGGTTACCCTGATGGAACCAGATCTCTGAAGTCAGAAAAGCCACATAGAGACTCCTAGCAGTGCTGAGATGCTTGAATAGCTACAAAGAATCCCTGCCAGTGCTGAGATGCTTCTACCAACATGGATACACAAGACTCTGCACCCACTGGCCAGTGATTGTTCTGGTGTCATTTCATGTGCCTCGTGAATCTGAAGAAGACTTTATAGACTGGTATCGGACATATGGGCTAATATCAGACTTGTGGGTTTGAACTGGACTGGGTTGGGATGCTTTCTCAATGTTCCCTTCCTCTTTTATATAAATCTCTTCCTTATATACATATACATGTTTATTAATTTGTTTCTCTACCCAGACTAACACAATCAGCAATGAAATACCTCATTCCATGTCCACTTCTGAACCCAGCTTGACTTTCTGGCTACAGATGTACTGCAGTCGCTGTTTTAAACTTGTCTGTGATATCATTATCGTTAGCACAAGTATCAAGGTGTGCCCACTGCCACTGAGTTCATTCCAGCCATATAAGCTTGCTACACATGGTTTCTGAGGCTGGACCCCTTCATGGGAGCGGAGTCTTCTTTTTCTTCCACAGAGTTGCTAGTGGTTTTAAGCCATAGACTTTCCTGTCAGCAGCCCTGGGGCTTTCCTACAGCACTACCAGAGAGCCAGCAGGAGCCCTGGTGGCACAACGTTTCTAGACTTGGCTGCGAAGTGAAAGGTTGGTGCACCCTCCTCCAGTGACCCCAAGGGATAAAAGACTTGGTGATTTGCTCTGATAAAGATGACAACCTCAGAAACCCTATAGGACAGTTCTACTCTGCCGCACGGGAGCACTGACACCCCAAATGATTCCCGAGCACACAATAACAACAAGCGTGTTGGCATAATTGGGTTATACTCCGATCATCTTTTCCCCTCTACTGTACTAGAAGGTTTGTTTGTTTGCTTGATTTTCCTTCCATGAGTGAGTACCTTTTACAGTCTCTAGGCATGCCATCAGGCTGCGTTTGAAAGTTGATATTTTTGTTTCAAACTGAAAGAATATAGATATTTGAATGGTAAGTTATTCTTGTTGTTAACTGCTATTGGGTCTTCTTTGACTGATGGGTACCTAGGTGTTGCATTTATAGGATTTTCTTGACTGCAATCATCAACCTTTAGGTTAGTTGCCAAGTGTGAACCATTTGTTCCCCCCAAGACTTTATGACTTATACATACTTATGTAAGACTAGATGTATCTATATCTATCTATCAGTATATATATTTTTTGGGGGGGCATCACTGCTCTCCGGTGGTGGGAGTAGGAGGCCCCGCCCCACTGCTGGAATTGAACCTCCGTCGCAGTGGGCCACAGTCCCGTGCACAACCACTACGCCGCCGGGGCTCAGCCCTATCTATCAGTATTATCAGCCAAAATAAAACTGTGGCCAGTGGTAGAGCAGACCATCAATGGTTAATTCACACACTCAGGTTGAAGCTGAGGTAAATGAAAACAAATCCACAAGAGTCAAAATATAACCTTGAGCACATCTCACCTGTATTTATAGACCACCTCAAGAACAGATCCTTCACATTGAGCACTAATAAATGAAGATCAAATAAATTGTGGGATGACATTAAGAACATCATGCACAAAGAAAGCAAACTGTTATACAACAAGACAGGACAGACTGCCAAAGGAAATCTGAGATGTGCAAACCCCATGGACAAGCAGATGAAGTCTGGGTTCCTATTTATTTCTAACTCCAGTCCAAGAACAGTTAGTGCAGATTACAAGACTCTGCTCAATATTCATCTTCATGAAAGGATCGTTGAAGAGAAAAGTGCTTCAGCAAAGTGTGGTGAAGAAAGTAGATGATGCCTGGCTATCAATCAGAATAGTGTCTGGGGTCTTAAAGGCTTGTATTCAAACAAGCAGCCTTCTAAGGGAGGAGTCAACTGAGTCCACATGGAAGAAGCACACCAGCTTGTGTGATCCAAAGATGACAGTTAAAAGTTTTCAATTTGGAGAAGGGAAAAATATCAGAGCTAAAGTCATGAACTCCCAATTAGTAGAAGACTCCAGAAGACAGTGGGAGCTAAAACCCATCTGCAGAGTAGCTGGTCAGATTGAGCCACTGCCAGATCCACTCTAGCCACCAACAATCATCTCCAACAGCATTTCCGTCATACAGAGACCATTGTAATCTTGAGTATGCAGAATTGAACTCTATACATGGCCAGATAACCTCCCAATAAACCCAACCTAAATGGGTTCTGTATGCAAGTATCTCTTACTTGTTCCGTGACAGAAATTCCTTCCCTGGCTTTTGGAATGTTAAGGAGGTTTTTTTTCTTACTCATTTATTTGAATTTTGATCTTTATAGTATTACTTTTTATCCTTACCAGCTTATTTCAATTTCAGTTTTTATTGTTTCTATTGGGCTTCCCAGTTTGTGACCCACAGGAGGAGTGGATGCATAGTGATAATAATGTATACAGGGAACAGGGCAGGGGAGTGGGTAATAGGGAGGGAAAGGGGATTTCAGGAGTGGAAAATAAAAACTGGGGTGAGGCAGTGTGGGGTAGGAAGCACTAGAACCAAGTGTGATTGCACATACTCATTTTATTTTATTTTATTTCATTTGCAGGGGATGATGCGAACACAGTCCCCCACTACCACAGTCCCCCATTACCACAGTCCCCCACATTTGGGGAAATCACAGGGATCAGCACATCCCGAATGCAGTGGATAAGTCTCACCCTGGGAAAACCACCTTTGTGATGACGGTATCTCCTCTGCCAGGTCAGTATGACACAATTATTCTTAAAGTGATTCAACCTGGAAAGAGAGGGGGTTCTAAAATTAATATTGTGGTGATTGCACAATTCTTGATATGATTGAATGATTGAACTATTAAATTGTACACTATATAAATTATGGGACACTAGACTGTTAAAAAAAAGAGCAAAGTGTATAAGTGGATATCTGAAGAGAGACTCTTGAGACTTGCTTTTGAATGTAGAGTAGTGACAATAAATGAAAGAAATGAAGAAGTAAAATAACTGAAAAAGAAATTCTAATAGGCAGCTCAAAAAGACCAAATATACAGCATTAAAATGAAATGTGGGCTGAGCCCCGGTGGCGTAAGTGGTTGAGTGCGGGACTGCAGCCCGCGGGCTTGGCGGTTCAAATCCAGCGGCGGCTCTCAGGAACAGCGCTAGGTAACTCCCCAAACCACCAGAGGCAGTGATGCCCCCCCCCAAAAAATCAAATGTGCATGGACCTGGAATTAAAAGCAGAAAAAGAAGACTACGTTCAGCATATCTCAAGTTGAAAGAACTAAAGGAAAAAAAACGAAGTCTCAAATTGCATGATTGAAGGGGTCTATGAACAAAATAGTGAATGATTCAGGAAGGATCTAAAGAAAATGAAAGGAGAAATGAATACTTGTACCCTAAAGAATTTGTTGACATTTGATCATTTCAAGAGGGAACATATAATCAAGCACTGATGGTATTGAAGGAAGAAGTTCAAGCATAACTGATGATATTTGTGAAAAAGAGGCTCTAGGAATTGGCAGAATACTGAGTGAAATGTCTCAACAAACTGACACTTCACTGGGAGCTCTCACTAGTCTGTGCCAAAAAATCTGAATGGCCAACATACTAGATGAAATCCATATCCATACCCGTTCCAAAGAAAGGTGATGCACCAGAGTATGGAAATTATCAAACAGTATCATTAATATCACATGCAAGTGAAATTTTGCTGAAGATAGTTTTTGAATGGCTGCACCAGTATATCCACAGTATATCCACAGAAATTGAAGCCAGACCCAGAAGTTACATGGGACAATATCAAATGGATTTTACCTAAAAGCAAAGGTTACCACAAAGGCTTTATTAATTTATAAATTCTAGAGCACTTCATTGAGCTTATAGACCAAAAGGCAGTGGTTGAACAGAACAAGTGGATACTGCCTGGGTTAGAGAAAAGTGTGCAACAAGCTGTGTCCTTTTACCTTACTTTTCCATCTGCATGCTGGGCAAATCACAACAGAAGCTGGACTACCCAAAGAAGAACATGGATTGGACGAAGGTTTTATAACAATCTTCCATATGCAAATGACACAAGTGTGGATTATAGCTCAATATAAAGACAGCAAAAATCTGGCTGAGCCAGTGGCATAGTGGTTGTGTGTGGGACTGCGGCTCACAGGGTTAACGGTTCAAGTCCAGCAGCAGCTCTCCAAGAGTAGGGCTGGGCTTCCTACTCCCACCAGGGCAGTGATGCCACAAAATTAATTAATTAATTAATTAATTTTTTAAAAAAGCAAATCCTTGCAACTGGGCCAAGAGACAACAGCATGATTAAAAATAGAAGTTGAAAAGGATTTTATTGTATCTGCCTCCACAGTCAATGCTCATGAGAGCAGCAATGAAGCAATGCATTGCATTGGCAGATCTGCTGGAGAAGATGTATTTGAAATGTTAAAGAGCAAATATATCTTGTTGAGCATGACGGGGACTCTGACCCAATCTATGGTATTTTCCGTTTCTTCTTATGCATGTGAAAGGTGAATAATGAATAAGCAAGAATGGAGAAGACTCAAAGTACTGGGTTTTTGAAGTTGGTGAAGAATATTGAGTGTATCTTGGAATTCCCCAAGTATAAACAAGTCTACTTTGGAAGAAGTAATGTCAGAATGCATCTTAAAAGCAAAGGTGGTAAGACTTTTGTTGCAAATGCTTTATATTTCATCAGGAGAAATCAATCCCTGCAAAAGGACATCAGGCTTGGTAAAAGAGAGGATTAGTAAAAATAGTGACTGAGTGCCTACAACTAAAAATAAGAAATGATGAAGATGCCCTCAAGTTTCCCACAGTGTAACAGGGGTACAGGTGAGAAGAAATTATAATCCAATGTTTAGGGTGGGAGACAAAAGAATATCAATGATTCAACACTGCAAAGGTCCCCAAGGAGGGAAGGGGGCTGGAAAGGCACCACAGTGGTGCCCTCCCCAATTATATTAAGGACTTCAAAGAGTTCTTGAGAAAATGGAATTAAAAGATAATGGAATTTTTACACAAGATGCTTGAAGCCCGTTTGTACATAGCATCTTCCATGAGCTCACTTACTGCAGCCTAAAAGCAACTGGAGAAGTTCATATTTAAACCCATGCTAGAACAAAAGAAACCCAAAACTTTACAATATGACAAATTGCCTTATAAGCAAATAATGAGCTATACTAAAGTGGAATTAAAATTATAATGATAATCATAAGCTAACATTTATTAGTTCAGATACTAATCTGAATTATATCTAACAACCCATTTAATCCTAGCTAAAACCCTAAGAGGATATTAATACCATTTTACACACTAGAAAATGAGTCAGAGAAAGACACAGATGGCCAAATACCTATTATGTACCTGGTACTCAGGTTAGGTAGCAAGGAGGTGAGAAGTAAATAAATTTTAATTAGACAAGCAAGGCTGCCACATAACAGCACTGTGAATTTGGGTCAACTCAGCCTCTCTTCTTCCTTGGCAAAACAAGTGATTAGTAGATGTTTTCTGAGTTCCTCTCAAGTTCAAATTCTTAAAGTCCTTTTCATTTTATTTTCTATAGGCATAAATAAGAAAAGCAGAGAGGTTTCTGCTTTTGTTTTTTAAGGTAGACAGCAAACTAACGCCCACAATATCTTAGAAGATACCATCTTGGTACCATAGAACTAGCAGCATGAAGTATCATTTTAGCAAAATGAATGCATGAAGCAAAGAGTCAATAGATAAAAAATGAAATCTTCACTTATAGATATACAGACACAAGGACAGGCATAGAACAGCAAAGAGTGCTGTAGTAGATCCCCACTGAATGCCCAGAAACAGAACAGAGAGGCATAGGTGATGGCAAGATGGTCAGTGTGTTAGTCCGGGTAGACCAAAGAAACAAATTCAGATATGCATATGGATATAAGGGAATGGTTTATACACAAGAGGAATGGAACATTGAGAAAACATCCCAACCCAGACCAGTCCAAAGTCATAAGTCCGATATTAGCCCATATGTCCGATATCAGTCTATAAAGTCTTCTTTGACTTACGAAGCACATGCAGTGACACCAGGACAATCACAAGCCAGGGTTGCAGAGTCTTGTGTGTCCAGTGGCAGTAGAAACATCTCAGCGCTTGCAGGAGTCTGTCTCCCTATGGCCTCCCGAGCATCTCAGCATTGGCAAGGGTCTCCACATGGCTTCTCTGGCCCCAGAGGTTTGGTTCCATCAGGGCAAACCCATGTGGCCTCTTCTCTGGCTCCTCCATTCTCAAGGAATCAGGATCAGATCAGGATGCTGGCATCTCGTCTTGTCAGTAGTTCCTCGTCTTAGAGACTCAATCCAGTCTCTCATCTCCATGAGGGAAATATTGTGAGACTTGCCAGAATTCTCAAAGAAAGTCACACCCACACAGAGGCCTTATTGGCAATCTCCAGAGTGACAGGCTAGATTCCACCGCTACACTCCCAATCATGAAATTGACATCACATACATGACCACCACAGTCAGTTTTGCAGCCTCCAGCATCAGATGGCCGAGAGTTCAAATCCATTCTCTGTCACTTCTTAGTGTGACCTTGGGAGTCTCGATTAGCCTCTCTGGACTCTGGTTTCCTCATTTGAGAATCAGAGAGAATGTCAGTAGTGTCTCACAGCTAATTATGCGAGCCCGTGGAGGCTGTGTAGAACTGCTCTGGAAGATTTTCAAGGGTGTGATCTTTCAGAAGCTGCTCACCAATGCTGTCTACTGAGCCATCTCCGTGGTCTGTTGGTAAGTGTTGCTATATAGCGACCTAAAGTACAACCAAAAGAACATTGCCGGACCATACACGAGCCTCACAATTGTTGTTATGTTGTAGAATCTCTGTTAACTCATCTCTTTGGGATTTTTTTTAATTTTCTCTTTTTCACTGACCCTCTACTTTACCCAGTATGGTGTTCCTTATCCAAAATATGCAAGATAAAATCTTACTATCCTGGCTTCTAAGGAGCATTCTGGAAGCATGTCTTCCAAGACAGATTCGTTCATTCTTCTGACATTCAGTGGGATGTTCCATGTTCTTCACCACCAGCATAATTCGAAGGCATCTATTCTTCATCCATCTTACTTATTCATTGTCCAGCTTTCACAGGGAGCTGAAGCTGGCAACAAATATCATGACCCGGAGGAGGCACCCTGAGGTCCTCAAAGTGACATCTTTGCTCTCAACCACTAAAAGCATGCATTTTGCCACATATTTGTGCAATGCAATGGACCGCGCCATTTCTTGACAGCTGCTTTCATGAGCACTGATTATTGATCCAAGTAAAATGAATCCTTAATGATTTCTGTGCTTCTTTCTTATCGTGATGTTTACTTGTCTACTTGCTGTGTCTGCATAGATTTGGAATCCAGAAGGAAGGTAGACTTTGATTACCATTACCTTTTCTGATTTCAAACTACTCCATTTCCCCATGTTCTGTTGGAAGAACTCCATCTTGGTCTATGTACAAGCACTCGCTGGACACAATGAAGTGTTCTGAAATTCTCATTCTTCACAGTTATCCACAGTTTCTTATGATCCACACAGTTCAATGTGTTTGCCGTCAAGAAAACACAAGTAGATATCTTCCTGGTATTCTTTGCTTTTATCCAAGAGTTCTCTAATGTCTTCCATGAAATCCCTTGCCCCATATTCTTTTCTGAATCTGGCTTGAATTTCCAGCATGTGAGACTGAGACATAGGGACCGCTGGAGTCTTTCCCTCCTGGCCAGCCAGCATATTCAGTTACAGATGTTGTTACAGTGGCTGAAGGATGATGTCAATGGTTGGGGAGTGAGGATTCCTAGCAAACATCTAGGGTCTAGAAAAGCAGAGTGAAAGAGATGAATATTTTCATGTTTATGAGGAGTTGTGGTGGTGTGATAGTTACACACTGGGCTGCTAGCCTCAAGGTTAACAGTTCAAAGTCACCATCCAGCTCCGAGTTTGAAAGAGGGCTTTCCACTCTGATAAAGAATTACAGTCTCAGAAACTCACAGGGGGTAATCCCACCCAGTCCTGCAGGGCCACATGAGTCAGAATTGACTCAGTGACAAGAAGTCTGGTTTGGTGCATAAGATCCCCTGGAGATGAGACCAGAGGATTACACTGGTAGAGATAGGAACTGGAAACATGGGAAATTCAGGATAGATAACCCCTTCGGGACCAATGGTGAGAATGGTGATACCAGGAGGATTGAGGTGGGGGGGATCGTTTACAAAGATTACATAGAACCTCCTTCCTGGGGGACGGACATGGGACAGTGTGTGATATGACAAAATAATAATTTATAAATTATCAAGGGCACATGAGGGAGGGAGGGAGAGAGGAGAGAGAGGGAAAATATGAGGAACTAATACAAGGGCTTAAGTAGAAAGAAAATGTTTTCAGAATGATGATGGCAACAAATGTCCAAATGCGCTTTGCTTATCATGGCTATATGTATGGGTTGCGATAAGAGTTGTATGAGCCCCCAATAAAATTACTTTTAAGAAATTGCACGCCATCAGATGGGTACAAAAAAGGGGAAAAAAGATGTCCTGAAGAGAAAAAGTTGTCATTCAAGTCCACCCAGAAGTGTCTTTGAAGAAAGGCCTGGTGATCTGCTTCGCCGTGATTAAAACCCCTGTGGAGCACCACCCAGTTCTACTGTGGCCCACAGGCCGCCATGCCTCAGAGGCTACCTCCAAAGCAGGTGCAGTCAGATCCAGAAAACCTGAGTGTGCGTCAACAAGCAACCAACTGCCATGGGGGCCGGTCTGCCTCGGAGGGACCCTCTCCCACAGAGGACAGCTGCTCCCTCGGGAGAAAGCCTCTTCTTCTCCCTGCAGAGTGGTACTTCCAACCTGAGGTGAGCAGGCCAGTGTGTAACGCAGGGCTCCCGAGTTGATTCTGATGTAGAAACGGCCAGATTTCCTATAGGGAGTTAGGCACAGAGTTGGGGTGGGGGTGGGGGTGATGGTACCATTTGATTCTTATTCTCATAAGCTCCAAAAGAGGAATGCGACCCTGACTGGTGGTGCCCAAGTGGAGCTTTGACAGACCAAGGTGGAGGGGGACCTCCGAGATGACCAGCATTTTAAGCATGTGTGAGATTGCTTTGCTTCTCCCCTTTCAGACCCACCCACTTGCTGAGAACTCACCGGTTGCCAGGAATCCTTCGGGACCCCACCACGCCCCTATTCCAGACCCCTTCATCTCGCAGGGCCTTCCCGAAGCACACCGAAGCACACACCCCCCCCCCCCCCCCCCCCCCCCCCCCCCCCCCCCCCCCCCCCCCCCCCCCCCCCCCCCCCCCCCGCTCTTGTTAGCGATCCTCACAGCGCTCTCCTCCGACAGCCTGGTTATGCGGCTCTTCCATTCAACCTCGTCTCGCGCGTTCTCTGGGGGCTTATTTCTGACACACAAACACATTCTCAAGTCAGCCATAACGATGATGCGCTTCCCTGGCGCGTGAGGCTGCAGACGGGAAGGGGCGTGCGGAGGGGGAGCGGGAGCGGGAGCAGGGCGCCGGCTCAGACGTGGCCCAAGCCTCCTCTCCTCCGGGTGCGGGTCTCCACGCGCGCACCTAGCAACAAGGGCCCCAGCGAGCGTCAGCGCAGCGGCGCACTGATTTCTTTCTCCTTCTCGGTGCTGAGTAATCCGAGCAGGGAAAGCGAAGGCTCGCAGC
>PVJH01048269.1:0-10888 GCA_004026705.1 Nesogale talazaci | reverse complement strand
GTATGTAAGATGAAACCTCAATATTTTTGTCTCTAAGGAACACTCTGGCCATATTCTTTCAAAGAGAGCTTGGTTTGTCTTTCTAGCAGTTCATGGTACTTCCAATATTCTTCTCCAGTACCAAAATCCATTCTTCTTTGGTTTTCTTGATTTGTTGCCCAACTTTCACACATATGCTTAAGGCAATTGGAAATACCATAGCTTGGATTAAGTGCACCTTAGTCCTTCAAGGAGCATCCTTATTTTGCAACACCTTGAAGAGGTCTTGTGTAGCAGATTTTTCTCTCACAAAACACAATTTTGCTTTCTTGACTGCTGCCTCCATGAATATCGGTTATGGATTCAAGTCAGAATCCATAAATTCTTGACTTTCCAACATTGCTCCTTCTTTTGGTCCATTTGTGAGGAGATTGGTGTTCTCTACATTGAGCTGTCATCCACACTGAAGGCTGCAGTCCTTGACCTTCATTAGCAAGTGCTTCACTTCGTCCTCACTCTCAGCAGGCAAGGTTGTGTCATATGTATACCGCAGGTTGCGATCCAATCCTAATGCCACATTCTTCTTCATATAACCCATTCTGATTATCTTCTCAGCATATCGATTATGTAACTACAGCCAGAGGATACAACCCTGCCATACACCTTTCCTGATTTTAAACCATGTAGCATCATCCCCTTAGTCACAGAACTGCCTTTTAAATCTACGTACATTTTTCAAATGAGCACAATAAAGTGTGCTGGGATTCCCATTTTTATTGAGGTTATCCATAGTTTGTTATGATCCACACAGCTGAATGTCTTGGCAGCATCAATAAAATATACATAAATACCTTTCTGGTATTCTCTGCTTTGAGCCAAGATCCATCTGACATGAGCAGTGTCCTTTTCTGAATCCTTCCTGGACCTCTGGCAGCTCCCAATCAATGGACTGCTACAACCTCTGTTGAATGATCTGGTGTACGACATCAGTAATGTTGTTCTGTGATTTGAGCATTCCATTGAGTCACATCTCTTTAGAATGTGTCCAAAGAGAGATCTCTTGCAGTTCATTGGCCAACTAGTTATCTTCCAGATTTCTGGGTAAGACAAGTGAGTCCTTCCAGTGCTTCATCAGATCGCTGAAATATTTCAGTTGGTATTCCACAAATTCCTGAAGCTTTGTTCTTGTTCAATGCCTTCAGTGCAGCTAGGACTTCTTCCTTCAAAACCATTGGTTCTTGCTCTTATGCTACCTACTGGAATATTGGAGTGTCGGCTAGTTCTTTTTGGTACAATGACTGTGTATTTTAAGTTCTGATTATTTGCAGGTTTTTTGCAGCTTTTTCTCCTTACCTTAAGTTATTCTCCATCAACAAATAAAGATCCCAAAGGCTCCACTCCCACAGGCTTTATTTCATTAATATCAGATGTAGTCAATTTGATTTCTATGATTCCATTTGGAAAAGCCTATGTATTATTATTAAAAATGGTGCTTTCTATGAACAGTTATTGGTCTTACAAAATTCTGTTATTAAATCTCCAGCTTTGTTTGTATCACCAAAATTCTTTTTTCCAACTACTGTTCCTTCCTCTGTCTCCAACTTTTGCATTTTAATCGCCAACAGATATCAAGGCACCTGATTGCATGCCTGATCAATTTCAGACTGAAGTCATTGGTAGAATTCTTCAATTTTCTCCTCACTCACTTTTATGATTGGTGCATAAATTTGAATAATAGTTGTATTTATTGGATTTCCTTGAAGGCGAGTAGGTATAATCCAGTCAGAGAAGCAATGTTTTTCATGATGGAGTTAGCAAGATCTTTTATGACAATGAATGCTGAGCCATCCCACTTGACTGTAATTTCTGGCATAGCAAATCATAGAATCCTCTGCTTCAAGAAGGCCAATAACAGTCCATTTCAGTCACGTAATGCTTAGAATGTTCATCTTTGTGCATTTCATTTAGTTTTCAACCACTTCCAACTGTTCTGGATTCATGCGTTGCACATTTTAAAATCTGATCGTGTGGAGATTTTTTTGCAGATTTTCCTCCTTACCTTGAGTCATTCCCCATCAACAAGGAAGATCCTAAAGGCTCTCCTTCCACAGGCTCGATTCTATGCATACCACCGTAGTTGACTACACTACGAGAAATCAGTTCTTCCTCAATCACATTCCAAGTGCTCTCCCAGCCAAGGGGCCCATCCTCTGGCACGATCTTCAACAATGCTAAGTTTATATTCATTAAGACTTTAGTATCTGACAGTGTTTCTAAGCTATACATAAGGTTTTTGACAGCGAATTCCTCAGAAGAGATCAGCCTATTCCTTCTTCCTTGTCTGTTTTTAGTCTGGAAGTTCTGCTGAAACCTGTTCATGTTGGATGACCCAGTTGGCATTTGAGATACCAGTGACACAGCTTCTAGCGCCTCAGCAACACAAAAGCCACCCTAGTATGACAAACTAACAAACAAGTGGGGGTCTAGCAATCGATGCTTTTATCGTTAAAACTAATAATAGATCAACCTCAAGGAGTTGTTATTCAATTGGAATATGGTAATAAGTATAAAGTACCGAGACTAGTACTTAGTAGGTGGATGCTACCAGATTCTATTCTCAGTACTTTATACTTATTAACTTATTACAACTTAATGATGACTCTGTGAGGTTGATTTGTTATTATTACTATTTTCCAGAGAGAAAAAAACTAAAGTCCAGAGGAGCTAAATGCTTTACCACTTTCTCTTAACTTACTGTGTGTTATCTGTTTCTCAGGGATATCTTTAGTGCTATGATATGAGATGTTTGGGGCAAGTTTATAAATGAAGAATCATTCACTTTGAACCAGGCTTCACAGTGAAGGCTCAGGCCATCAACTTTTCATCCACCAGGTGGAGTAAGTCTCATCTTCCTTTACACCAGCAATTCTCTATCTGGGGGTCAAACGACCCTTTCACAGGGGTTGCCCAATGCATAAGAGTAGCAAAATTACAGTTTTGAAGGAGCAACAAAAATAATTTTATGGCTGGGAAGGTCACCGCAACATGAGAACTGTATTAAAGGGTCATGACGTTAGGAAGGTTGAGAACCACTGCTTTACACTATACGGAGGTAAGAATGCCACTAGGAGTGGATTTTTCTTGACCCCCATGGATCTCCAGTCCCCTGAGAATGAAGACATGCACCTTTGAGCATCCTTGGTTCCTCAGAGTCGGGGTGCTCTGTCTAACTCATAGGAAGTACCAGAAAGAGGCTCCAGAGATGAGCAAACAGCAAGCTTCAAGTATGAGGTGGCTCTATGGGTGTGTGCTGACTGCTGGGGCCTTTTGGCCTCCTGTGAATTTGGTTTCAGTCGTCACCACATTCTGCTTCCTTTCTGAACCTTCTGTCAGATGAATGCCTCCAGTGAGCCTGAAAACACTCTGCCAAGGTTTGAGAAGGGTCTGATACCTACACCAGGTGAGATGCAGGCAATTTGAGCGACGCAATATGCCCGGAAAGTCTGTTTTCAGGTGGTTCTAAACACCTTTAAGGTAGACCTGCTTCAAGATAGCAAGGCACAGCCACCCACGAGACCCTCCACACTTCCTCAGCCTGGATTTCTGATGTTTGTCAGAGTCTTCATGACTCTTACAGCCAAAGCACCCCCAGAGACACACAGGACAGAAGGAACTGCATGGAAACAGTGCACCGAGTCACTGTGGTTTATAGCCTATGATCTGTTTGCTTCTTTGTCAATTATAGAGAGTCTTTTCATACCTCAAAAGTCTTAGTGCGTCTTCGTGGACTGGTCAGGTACTTGCTGTTCCTGTAGGTGAAGAGATAAGGCTGCTCCTGCAGAAGAAGGTGAGGCCTTTACTATTCAGCAATGCCATTGGCCAATTTGGAATAATGATACTATCTTTAAAACAATGAACAAACCACTCTCCAGCTCTTCTTCATGCTGCCCATTTGTTCCCTTCCAAATTTCCCATTTGTAATAACTATCTCTTGCCTTCTTGTTCCATGAACCTGGATAAAACATATACTCTCTATTTCAATGAACAGAGCACTTCATTGTAAGCTCATTTGCAGTCAAAACAAAAAAAAAGGAACAGAATGAATCAATTAGATGTTATCTTATAGGAAAAAAATCTCCAATTCATGGATCAGAGGTATAACGCAGTGAGCAGAATAATGGCCAGCATGGGAGAACAGACCTAAGACATAATGGGTTCCATGACTCAGCCATGAAAGACCCTTCAATTCACAGCAGAGTCCCACTTGGTAACTCCATCTCTTCCAACCTGTGCTCCCACCCCCCACCCCTTCACCACAGTTCAATATGAAAAGCCCTCCATGCCCAGTTCCTGCTTACCTCAGTAGGACATTTCATTGACCGTATCTCTTCTGCCCTGAATGGCTCATCCTTTTCTTCTGTTGGCTTAATCTAAAACAGAAGGTGATAAGGCATCCTTAGAACAGAAGAGTCTTGCACAGGTAGCAGCATTCCAGAGAACCAGTGAACAAGACTTGCTAGAGTTCAACAATTGCCAATTCCATAACCTTGAGACAGCATTCGTCTACTTCTCACATAAAGTTTTAATTCCAAGGGCATATATCAGCCCCCCAAATTTGCCACTGGTGGGTATTAGGTAAAGTCCAGTTGGCTTGTTGAGGTTTTCACGTAAAATCCTATTGGTATGGCCTATGAAGGATGCTGTGTGCCTCAAAGGGACAGTTTAAAGCAATGGTTCTCAATCTGTGGACTGCAACCTCTTTGAGGGTCAAATGACCCATTCACAGGGATCACTCAGTCCGTAATGGTAGCAAAATTACAATTATGAAGTGACAACAAAAATAATTTTATGGTTGGGGGGGTCACCACAACATGAGGAACTATATGAAAGGGTTGTGGAACTAGGAAGGTTGAGAACCACTGGTAAAGTCCCAGTAGCTCTGTTGAGGTGATGTGGGAGAGGTCTAATAGGAACTGGAAAACACATGGTGGTGAAATGTAGGAAAGGAAAGATAGGTCGGTAAGAGGGAAGCATGGAAGGGGGAGAAAAGAAAGAACAGAATAAAAGTCATGATAGTAATAATAGACAACTGTCTGGCTAGGTCAACAGTTTTGTAATAATAATGGGAAAATGTATGCTGAGAGGTCATCAGAGTTATAAGTTTCATGGAAATATAGATCACAAAGTAAAACAGAGTGACCAGAAAGAGGTAATAGCTAGATATGCAGGGAATAAAAGGGACAAAAGAGACTAAAGACTCAGGTGTGGGTGTGCAGTTCTGTTGCTACGGCACCATGAATGTGAGCATGTCTGTGCCCTGGGGTGAGGGGGGGAGCCCTTGTTTGTGTTTGTGGGCTGGACTCTACAGGCCTGTTTGTCTTTGTCTAGGGGGGAATGCATACTCTCAAGAGGATGATGTGGAAGTAGAAAATGACACCAGAAGAGGAAGTGGAAGAGAACTAGAAAAAAAATAATAGCAGCAGGATAATAGAACCAAAGTACAAAAACCACAGAAAAGAAAATCACCTTGTGAGTGGGGAATCCAACTCCTTTAGTAGTGTCGTACATGTGTGGCGCATGGGAGAGGTGGGGCATGTGGTGGGTAGGATATTGGAGAGCAAAGCAGAAAAGGAGGGCGGCAACAAAAATGGCCAAAAGTGTAGCCTGGGTACTGAGTTTATCTGCACCAAGCTGTACATGTAATACCGCTATCCACCAATGAGGTAAGAGGTTTGCATGGCCGGGTTGTCTTAAGGACTGGGCAACATCAGCTGTCCTGCAGAGGCAGAGGAGATTCACAGAAGCCAACAGCCAGTGGTCGAGGGGAGTTTGTCAACTGGTGTCGCTCTCCCACTTGAAGAAAATTGGGTCTAAGGTTTTAGGTTGAATTTGTTGTTACCACAAAGTACAGAATATCTCTCCTAGTGGAACCTCTCCAGTAGTTGCCAGGGAAGTCATTCTGTGCTTGCTATCGGGTGCCCATATTCCTGTTTATTTTTTAAACACCTTTCATTTCTCCCATCTGGGAATACCCTTATCTCTAACCTCATATATGAAAGATAGTTTTGCTGGATATAAGATTCTTGATTGGAACATTTTATTTCCTTTAGGGTTTTATATATGTCAGTCCATTGTCATCCTGCCTGCATGGTTTCTGCTAAGAAATCTTATGCTTATTGGTTTTCATTTGTTGGTGACTGTTCTTTTTACCCCGTCTGCTCTCAGGGTTCTCAACTTGAACTCGGTGTTGGAGTGTTTGAATACAAAATGTTGCAATGGATGTCTTCCTGTATTTCTTTTGGAGTCTGTAGCTCAACTTGTGAGCCACTACTTTCTTCTCATTCATGGTGTGAGGGAAGTTTTCTTCTGTGATTTCTTGTACTATTTTCTCTATAGACTGTTTCGTTTCTTCCTACTCCAGAGCCCAAAGGAGAGTTAGGTTGTTCCTCATGATAGTGTCCTACATAATTATTTCTTTGCTTTTTCTTTTTTTGGAAGAGCATCATTGCCCTCTGGTGGTGGGAGTAGGAGGCCCAGCCTTGCTTCTGGAGAGCTGCTGCTGGATTTGAACCTCCAACCCAGTGGGCCGCAGTCCCGCGCACAACCACTACACCACTGGTGCTTCCAGGAGGACTGGAGCTTCCAACCTCTCTGCTAGCTGAATACCTGCTTTTACCCTTCATGTATGTGGTCAAACTCAACACACCAGAGAATCAAGGAGGTGAAGACTGAGTTTTTCCTTTGTTTCTGCTGTTTGTGAAGAGATATAAGTGTGTGAAGGAACTCAATCTCTTCATTATTTTCACAAGAACTCTGATGCTGATTGTGGAACATTAGACACTTCCAGAAGGTAGAAGATGTGAAGGATCAGAAAGATCAAGTAATTTGTCTTAAAAGTCAACCAAAAGCAAGACTGGAACTCAATGTCAGGATTTCTGATTTCTTGACCTTTGTATTAGTCAGTTAAATTCTTAGTTTCTTGTGGATGTATTCATGCCTCTAGGAACTGAAAGCGTGTTCTCAATGCTGTGCTTGTTGTGCAATGAAATTGCTTGATTTCTCCTCGAAGGCAAGTATGGAAACAGACAGAGTTGTGAAAACTACACCTCCTTCCTTTCCTCCATCGCCCCCTCATTGACCTCAGATGCAGGGCCCTCAAGGAACTCCTCCCTGGGAATTGTAGCCCCTTGGGTTTATTGAAAAGGCCTGGAGAGAATAAGCCCACCCCCTTTGAAAGTGCCTTCCTGTTCTGCACCTGTACCAATTACCATGTGCCAACCCTTTGATTGTTAGTATGAGACCTGTATTCCTCTGTACAAAGGCTCATCTTTCCTTCAATTAAATTATCAGACTTCCCGCACGCGGTGTGCACAGGGGACAGCATCCCAGAGACTGTATAGACGGTGATTACTGCTGTCACCACCACCAGTGGCAATAAGTAACATGATAAGAGGAGAGGAGAGGACCTAGCTCTCCCACCTGGATCTATTCTCTCCCTGGATCTGTGTCTCCCTGCCTGGTATTTGAGGAGTTTCATTCCTTCTCTGTGCTTCATTGTCTTCACATTTCCTCTTGTGTCAAGCTTATTCCTTACTGTCCCTTCCTTATGAATCAGATGCATTCTTTATTCCAGTTCCTGTGTTCATAACAACCCCTTTGCCTAGACTACCTTCCCTGACCCCTCTGGCATAGCTTACATATATGTCATGTTCTACCTTGATGGGCTTTGCTGATGACATTTTTTCATATCCTTCTGCTGCAGCCCCCACTGATGTCTGAGTTCCTATGGACACTTGTCCCTTGGGTTTCTCATCATGCCCAGCTACTTCTTAATTTCACTGAGGGCACACACCCATGTTTACCTACTTCTTGTATTTTCCTTGGTGCTCAGCATAGGGTAGTGGTTCACGCACTTTCGTTGGTTGGTATAAAGGAAGGAGGAGGTTTGGCTGAACTGAAGCAATAGAATTGTTCTAAACTAAGGGGTGGTAGAGTTCAGAGGTCCCCAAGGGGGTCTTCTGGTTTTCTCTATTTGCCACTCACAAGAGATCAGCAGCAAAGTTGGGTTGTAACCCACTTGCAGGTCAAGAACACTAACAAGGGTTCAAGTTCAAATAAATCAACGGTCTGCTCTCAAGGACAGCATGCTTCCATTGGTGTGGCTGGCTGGGGAAGCTCCCTGCCACTCCCTCCCCTGCTGTCTCACACTGAATAAGGCAACTAAAACGCAGTCCTCATGACACCCAGAAGAACACAGCAGTTGGACAGATGAAGAGAAATCGCCCAAATCCAAAGATAAAGAAAAACAAGTTCTTGTCACTGGAGGAGACCTACTAGTATGAGACCTGTGTTCCTGGACTTCTGATAATAGGGCAACTTCTATGGGGAAAAACTAAGTGGGAAAATCATGTCTTGATTTGGTACCTGGGAAAGGCTAACATCATGACAGTCCTGGACAACACCTTTTGGTTGCTGGCTCATTGCAAATGGCCCCAATGGGCCTTTGGGACTGAGGCAAGGAGGGAGAAGTCTGTTAGGACTGGAAAAGTCCTGGTGAAAATGGCCAGTCCACTGGGAGTACTCACTTTGGACCATGGGCATGCTATACATTTGATATGTGTTGCGCTGAGAGTTAAGATCGAGGTTTTGAGGAAAGGGGTGGAGCACTGGACTCACAAAGTTTATGAAGCCAAAACTGAAAGTGAGGTCTTTGTGACTCTAAAACTGTTGATCCCAGAATGATGTAAAATGAGGGAAAGCGGGACAGGAACTGAGATTTGAACCTGGTCCTTAGTTCCCCACTCAAGCAGAGTCTCTCCCATTGATTCTGAAGAAAATTCCTTGGCCACGGGAAGAGCAGACTGATGAGAGCTTCTACTCACCAGGTTGTGGGAGAGGGAGATAAGACTCTCAGTGGTCAGATCTGGCTATCCGTTGGGTGTAAGAAGTTTCCTTTCTAACCCAGACACATCATCCTGGGCACCTGTGGGTGTCCTGCAGCTCCTCCACTGGGGTATAGAATAGGCCCAAGGGAAGTATAGGGGAGGCCAGACCCCTCTTTCTGGAGCCCATATCCCTGGTCCACTCACCATGCTGTTCCAGAGATACAAAGCAAGCGAGGTGGGATCCTGAAGTGGTGGCTTCACCTGAAAAAGAACCAGGTAAGAAAGGAACCCCTCAATGCACCACCGGCACCATTACCAGCACCAAAGGATACAATACCTCTGTCTCTGACATGCACCTTTCCCTGGTGTGGAGATGGGGGTCTCTGAACCTTTCATATTCTCCCTCGACCACTCCACCTCCAGTGACAATTACAAATATTTACAGGATCTCTTTGGGGACCAGGGCTGGAAGATAGGGGACCTACAGGAGCAAGTCACGTCTGATTGCTCAGTGCTCTTGGGGTTGTGCATAAGGGAACAGAACAGAAGGATCCAAGGACAGGACACTGGTTTGGGTGTGGGCTGTGATCGAGGAGGATGGATGGGGATGGGAAGCTGACATTCTCCCTCCTCGTCTTTTTTTTTTTTTTTTTTTTTTAAGGCATCACTGCCCTGGTGGTGGGAGTAGGAGGCCCAACCTTTGCTCCTGGGAGCCGGAATCGAACCTCCATCCTAGTGGGCCGCAGTCCCGCGCACAACCACTACGCCACCATGGCTCAGCCCTCTCCCTCCTCTTCTTAAACAGCTTTCCCTGGAGGATGTGATATGACTTCAACAGGCAGGACCCAGACTGCTGGAGGCTCCAAGCCCTCCTGTGTAAACCCACCCACAGAGCTGCATGGTCAGAATGACCACGCGAGTGGGATCTGTATAGTGACCCGGAAAGCCATTCAGACATGCCATCTTTTGTAATGATGCCTGTAACACAGAATGAGGAAGCTGGGGTGGGGGATGGGCCGGGAGGTGGGTGGTGGGGGTGGTGGTGGGATGAGGATGTGGCTTGTGCCCCTGGAAATCCTGTCCTGAGTGATCACTTTAAGGAAGAGTCATGCATGTTTCCCAAGTGCCAGAGTCGACTCCTACCTCAGTGTTACTTATGTGACCTTTACAAGCATAGAGTTATACAAGATAGAGGGTACTAAGAGCAACCCTGCTATGAGAGATGAGGAACCAAGCACAGAGAGTTCAAACAACTTGGCCCAGGAGATTCAGTTGACCCATTCCAAGGCTAGGATGAGAAGTCATGGATCTGAAGAGCGGATACTCTCAAGTTTGGGCTCCCTGTCTCTAAGAACTAGGCTGTGGGGGCCATCCAACCCTGTCGTAGGGAAGGATCCCAGAAAATATCAGACTGTTGCAGCACTTCTTGCTGATCCAGTCATGCTGAGCGCATTGGGCCTCCTGCAGTCATGAGGGGTGACTAAGGGGAGGCAGGAAGCATATGTGCAGCCCAGGGCCCCTCCCCTGTGTGCCTCACCTGTCGCCCTCACTCACCAAGATAGGCAATGGGTGTGACTCAGAGAAGATCGGCTGGAAAATGACTGCAAACGACTCCTGCTCATTGTACTTGCTGACGGTCAGAACCTTCTTCCAGGTTTCCTGCAGGAAGGGCAGAGAAACACGTCGGGGTCTGAGCAAGGCAAGGTCTGCCCCACCTTCTGACCACGGAAATTGGCCAGTATTCTTTGTTCCAAAGGCAATGCGGTTCTGAAACTCCCTCTTGTCTCATATTCCCTGGATCTTTGAGGAACTAAGTTGGGGTTTTCTTCTCCTCTGAAACCCAGGAGACAGGAAACACCAGAGGTAGATCTGAAATACAGTCTCTGGAAGTCCAAGAAAGAGACACTTGTTCACCATCTGACTAAGAACCCCATGGTGTCCTCAAGGACTAAGTTCTGTAGAGGAATGTGCCAATAACCATGATGCTCTCCCCTCCCCCCCCCAAACCCCCCCCCCCCCCCCCC
>PVJH01048268.1:0-10899 GCA_004026705.1 Nesogale talazaci | reverse complement strand
CCTGGTGTCTCCAGACCGTAGCTGATCTCAGCCCAGACACAAAGCTTACCCCCGCAGACTGCGGGCTCTTTTGAAGGTTTTGTAGAACTGCAGAGGGCCGAAACAGGCATCTCATTCCAACGAGACTCACTTCTGTGCAACGAGCGCCTTAGGCTAGGTGTCCGCTGAAATTACTTCCAGCACTGCCCTTTGATCGCTTCCAGGGCACTCAATACCTCTGGGGCTGCAGGATGGCAGGGCAGTCTCTCCCAGAGGAGACAAGGCAGAGGTCTTGGCCTGGTTCAGGGCCATTTCACACAGCAGTAAGCTCAGACCACCTGCCACCCAATGACTAGGGCCACTTCACCTTCCCAAGTGATCTCAATGGTTACTTGGTTTAGCAACTGCCTAAGGGCAAGGACTTTGTCTTTTAAACTCTAGCCTGACTGTGCATCTGCAAGCCTTTGTATTTTGATGTCCTGGTCACTCAGACACTTCTGGGAACTGCTTCCCTCCCTCAGCTGGAAGTGAGCTGGCCTCATCCCAGTTTCACCCCTGCTCATCACTACCCCCTGCTCTTGCCTGCAAGGACAAAGTTCCCACCTCCCCTTTGTGGCATTCAGCGCTGAGAACACCTCACATGGTCTCGGATCTCTCCTCCTCTAAGCAGCTCTGCTGGTGCTCTTGGATGAACAGCTGGTCAGGAAGGAGGTACAAACCTACCAGCTTCTCCTGGGGGAAAGTTGGAGCTATCTGTTCCTGTACAGGCCAGATTCAAAGTTTGAATTAACTCAATGGCAGTGGGCTTATTTCTCAAATGGGTAACTTTTTGCCTGAAGTGAAACTGGGCTGATGCAATTCCAGAGAAGGTAGAAAGGAAAAAGCTTCTTGATAATGAATCAAAGACAAATTGAGCTCAAGGTGTCGCACTCCCACCAGAGGGCAGTGATGCCCACCCCCCGCCCCCCGCAAAATAAAAACAAATTGAGCACAAGGTTCTCCCTAAAATGACAGACTGATTATCAGAAGTGTACTTCTTAACCTCCCACATCCCAGCACTGGCCACGCTCAGGCTGCTGGTACAGTAAGGTGGACTAGAAGCACAGAGAAAACTGGCATTGTGCCCCAGAGGACCCATTTCGTGGTCGGCCCCTGCCCAAATGAAACAGCAACAAAGTACAAAGGTTATCTTAATTTCAAGGCTTGAAACCTAATAGACTACATGCTAGAAGCTAAATGTGTATACCTCTGGCCTCCGTAATCAGTGACTACAATTTAATTTTTTTCACCCAGCAAAAATGCACTTTTGTTCCCCAAAAGACACAGGTAAGGGAGTGTTGTTCCTAATAGGCCACTGATCTTATGCTAACGGTGTTGGAATGATTTGGAAAAGGATGGTTGAGAGGATGCCCAACTGGAATGTGACCGGTGTCCCCTGAACTGTGCCCCTACATACTGCTGAGATGGCACGTTTTGTGTATACTCACACCCCAGTGTTTTCTAAAAGACAGTTATACGTGTCCTTAGCACGGATCATTAATAGCTGGGAATTGGAAACAGATAAACTTGATGTTTATCCAGGGGTCGGCAAACTCTTGAAACCAAAGAGCCAGTCCTGTCAACTTTAAAATCACTCAAGATCCTTCAAGTTTTTTCCAAACAAATAAAATCGCCATCTGAAATCATCACCTTCACATGTTTTCGATGTTACTTCAGAGCCACACGCTCACACGAAGAGCCGCACATGGCTCATGAGCCAGCTCGCCGAGCACCAGTCTAGACAATGGAATGAGTGGGCTTCAAATAGTTCATGCAAAAATTCCAGTCTTTTTAATTCCTTCTTCCACAAACCTTTGAAGCCCCTCCACATTTATACCAAAATGGCAGTGAACAGTTTAGTTCTGTAGAACATGATGAAGCTGGGCTGATAGTGTGCCCCACAGAAACTAAAGCTTTACTCTTTCAGGCTAGCTTTTAACTTCTACCAGGTGTGAACATGCGTCTATACATGTCCAAGACTCTTAAGACCCTTACAGACAGGAATGTGAAGCCTTAGGATTTATAGATGCAATTTGAAAGTTCAGAGGTCAGAACCTCCCCGCCAAGTCAATGCCCATCTGTGGTGACCTGATAGAACTATCCCCATTGAGCTTACAAGACAAGACTTTATAGGACTAGAAACCCGGTTTTGACTATTAGTTTTCTTTTATAGTTCTTAACTCACGGGGGGTTCCACTGCACTACTGCTGTCATCTATGATGTCATGAGGGTGGTGGCCATCAACACTGTAGCCTAGACTGGGAACCACAGGACATTTTTTTAATGCCAAAGAATTCTCACGTCTTAGTGTTGCATCTGATAGGCAATGCCAACCACCCAAGTGACGTCCCCACAGTGCCTAAGATTTTTCTGCTTTCTGTGCTGGGGTGGTTATCTATTGCCCTCATGAGGTCATCACTAAACTAGACAAGCCACTGAACCCTCTTCTCAAGACTAAAGCGAACACCCACCTTCCTCCCCCATGGCTGGTTTTAAACTGAGGACCTTGCAGAGCCCAGGCCAAAAATGTACCACTGGGCCTCCAGAGCTCCTTCACCCAGATGACTGCTATAGGCAGACCAAAACGTCACACCCGTAATCTTATTTGTTCTCCACCACTAAACCAAGATCCTTATTCCCGATCCGGATAAGCCTATGCTGATGGCTTTCCTGGAATAAGCCACTTGGAATCTGATCACCTGACTGCCACATCTTGGGTTGGTTTTATCTCTGAGCTTCATTTTTATCTGGTTTAGAAAAATTTTGCATGTGAAATTCTGTACTTACTTGCTTACTTTCTTCACCCGTCTTCCCTTTTCTGGATTCTGAACATTACCATCTTTTAGTCCTAGTCTTCTGAGGCTGAGATATTTGTCTCACTGATAGCATGAAGTGTTCCTTACCAAAGACCTGGGTCAGTCTGACCCAATACCCAACATTCATGCCCTCTTTATACATTCAGTAAGAGCTGCACTTCTCCCTGCTGCTTTACAGCTTCTTTAAGGTATTCCTGGGCTGAGCCGCGGTGGCGTAATGGTTGTGCGCGGGACTGCAGCCCACTGGGATGGAGGTTCAATTCCAGCTCCACGGGGCAAAGGCTGGGCTTCCTACTCCCACCACCTGAGGGCAGTGATGCCCCCTCCCCCCCAAAAAAACAAAACAAAACAAGGTATTCCTTTATGTGCGTTTACAACAGTGGCTTTCAAACGGAGCTTGAACCAATTATTGATCTTAGGTGCTGAGGTGCTACGAGGTTCTAACTCACAGGGAAAAGACCAACCACCTGTTCCTACAGTCTTCAGTTGTTCCTGTTAGTAGGTCTTAAATTACTGCTCAGGCTTGGAAGAGATGGAACAATATTCAGAATGCTTGTGTTTTAAGTCATGTTCATAGAAATGTGATCTGAGTTAACTATTTCTTATTCTAAGTTGCCATCAAGACACAAACTATGCAGTAGGAATTGTACTACCATAACCACTACCACCAACCACCCATTTTACATTACCTTTTGATTCTTAAGTGACAGTTAACAAACAGTATACCTCGAATAACAAACAGTGATACCTCAAATTGTGAAGTCCTACATCCTGGAGGGAAACCTCTGGGTTATCAAGTAAACTTGCTCAGGAGAGAAACTGTTTCTGGGTTTTAGTACACCAAAGCTGAGGAAGGCCTTCAGATGGAATTCTCTGGTAACAACTCCAAATTTTTAATTGAGAGCTAAGATAGTGATAAGAGATGGTCGAGTAACACCCGTTTGGAAGCCAGAGAACTTGCACACTAGTAAATGTTACCGGTAAGAACAAGTTCAACAAATTAGGGAATGCCCCTTTCTGCTTTTGGAATTTGAGATGGTGATGCCAAATACTTTAGTCACTTTGAGGGGGGTATTAGTATTTTTATATAGATGAAATCTCAAATTTCCCATCCATCAGCACCATTTACTTCCTGTCACTGCTTATTTGGGAGTCCTTGGGCAGTATAAAAAGTTAAGCACTCATCTAAGCCAAAAGTTGGCAGCTTTGGCCCCACCCAGAGGCACTCAGAAGACACAGCGCATTATAAGGCGTCTGTATGCAGCAGTTCTGCTGTCAACCAACTGCCCTTGCAGGGTGTACTCGATGCCTGGGTGGGAGCACGTGTGTGCAGTACAAATGGCTCTAACTTGGTGATTGGAGAAAAAAGCCCCCATCATCAGGAGCCACAAGTGGAGCATGTACCAGATCCCTTGTTGTAGTGAAGGCACCACAGGCCACAAAGCTGAGACCCAACTAGGACAGAGAGGCAATGGGAGTGTCGGCCAAGCCGAAATATCCCTGGAAACAAGGGAAAGACTGGTGTCCAAAGAGGCTGAACTACGGCGTAAGTGGTTGAGTGCGGAACTGCGGCCCGCAGACTTGGTGATTCAAATCCAGCATTGGCTTTCAGGAGCAGCACTGGGTAGTGCCCACGACCACCAGAGGCAGTGATGCCCACAAAAGTAAAAAAAGAGGCTGAGGCTGAACTACGATGGGTAAGAGGCATGTACAACCTGACTACAGCAGGGAGGAGGTGGATTCTCCTCTATGGAAGCTGGAAAAGATCAGATATGGCTATGTCATTTCTTCAGTTGTACACGTGGAAATCATCTTGAGTGAAAATAGGCACAATGGAAATTAGCAAAATACCTGCTAGCTGGTATAAAGTAAAACTGTCCGTTTGTGTCTGGCTTATTTAAGTTAGCATGTTTTTAAAGGTCATTATCAGCACCTCATTTTATGGCTGACTATTCCGCTGTGCATATACCCTATTGATGGGACATGGGTCCTTTCTGCCATATTTGACTTCTGTGAGTACAAGTTTAGTTTTTGCTTTCAATTCTGTTAAATGGAATGAATAGCAATGTTGGCAGTTTGGCTTGCTTTTTTAATTTGTAAACAATGTCACCGAAGAAAATGTGATCTATGGATTGTTACAAGAGCTGTAAAAGGCCTAAATGGGAACCTATTGCTGTGCAAACTTTCCTGGAAAACCTTCCACTAATATATATATATTCACACTCACACACAAACACACACATACATAAGTGGCATTCACTTGCCATATGGGCCCTCTGGTGGTCACAGTATCTTTCCTTTGGCCAACTTCCCACACAAGCCATTAGATTCCAGGAACACGAAGCCTAGTTGATGTACCACCTGCATTCAGTTGGTCAGTGCATAACTTTTAAAATATAAGCAATAAAAAGAATTGGAAAGAAAAAAAATCGGATGTTGTACCACAAAAGATACTTCCCAAAGGTCAGAAAGCCAGTCTTTTAATTTCAAAAAAGCTGCGTCACATTTCTACCGCGTGCCGATGGTCACCTGCCATACTCGCACCAGGTTATCTGTGTAACCTGCAAACAGAGTCTGCAAAAAAGGAGAATCAAGATTAGATCCCGCACTCATTCTATAAACCAATCTTTTACTTTGTTAAAAATAAAAGGGTATTCTTAGCATAGCAGTCACATCAAGAGCAGAGATGCAAACTGAACCAGGTCAACACAGCTGCACTTACCTGGCCATCAGCAGACCAGGCCAGAGAGGTGCACTGGGGTGGCTCGGCTTTGCTGCTGGTGCTGATAACTTCCTGCTTCAGCTCATCGACAATGATCTTGCCTTCCAAGTCCTGGAAAATGGAACAAAAACACCTAATTGATGGCTGTAATGACCCAGATGCTTTCATGAAACACTCTAAGTCGTGACTCCCCCTCATCTAAGTTTGCCTTTATCTTAAATATGATAAAGTCATCTTCCACCTGGGTCTCTCTTCCAAAGAATCCACAGGTGGTCCCTTCCTATCTTACAATGGATACAAAGCAGCTCCTGAAAGTTTTAAGTCCCCCAAATTTCCCATTTGATGGATGAGTTAAGAGAAAAATTAATGTGACATTTCTTTATTAGTTGAATATATCTCATCATTGCAAGACAGGCTTATGATGTTCCTGTGTCTTTTAAAGGGGATTGCAGTAGAACCACAACAGGCACACATGGCTTACTTCACCTAGCTTTGATGGACAGGGGTGAGAGTGAACTGAGGGCAAGGATGAAATTTTCTACTCTGGCCCAGGGTTACAGCCTCCAAAACCTGCGGTATTTCTATTCTGCCCTGTCGGGTGAGCCAGAATCCACTAGATGGCATTTGGGGGAAGGTTTTTAACCGTCTCCTTTATAAAAAAAACAACAGCGTACATCTTTCAAGTAGAGCCAGGCAAAATAAGTTCAAAGACCTGCTTTTAAAGGGCAAGTGGAATCAGTCTGTTAAGGGAATGTTCTTAACAAAGGAAGTGCCTGTATTGAGGAGTCATAGCTGGCAGGGCGGGCTCCCAGTGTGCGGGTCTTTAGCCCGATTCACACGCACTCACCCAGATCTTGATGCTGGGGCCGGTGGCAGCACAGAGCCAGTAGCGGTTGGGGCTGAAGCACAGGGCGTTGATGATGTCGCCTCCATCGAGGGTATAAAGGTGCTTGCCTTCATTGAGGTCCCACAGCATGGCTTGGCCATCCTGGAACAGACAGGCACGGTGAAGCAGGCAATATTATTTGACAGGCATTAACCCCAACAGTCCCCAAGCTTTATCTGAAACAAATCCTAGTGTTCCTCTTGAGCCTCAACTATCTTGGTATGGCTTTCCTGAAATTCAGGACCCTAACCCATTAAGATGCCCTGACAAATTTAACTTCCCATGATCAATTATGAAACACGGCTATTAACCTCCTTAAATTGCTCCAGCATACCAGTTTTACCGAAAGTCCCTTTTAATAGCCTACTTTGAACACAATTTTAAGACAAGGATCCCCAGAAACTTGTCATGCGTTTATTTCTCATACATCGACTCATTTGACCCTGAATACCTTGCCTCCAGAAGCACAGAGCGATCCATCTGGAGAGACCGTCACAGTGTTCAGGTAGCCTGTGTGGCCGATGTGGTTGGTTTTCAGTTTGCAATTAGCCAAGTTCCACACCTAAGTTGAGAGAAAAGGTCGACAGAATGGGAGAGCTGAGGTCCAGGAGTCACATGGAAGGACCGCTTCAGCCCCTACCTGAACTAAACCAAATGGCATGGAACTAAGAAGCGATAGCAGAGGGGAAAATTGATTGAGGCTGTAACTTGACCCACAGAATGTGATTCGTGCTCATTTCCTCAGTCGGAACCTCTAAATGAAAGCACCCCTAATAATGTTAGCAAAAGGATCCACTTCTAGTATGGTTAACAAGCCAGTCTAAAAACACCCAGAAAAGCCCACAGCATTATTTCATAACCCAGTGAAGACTTAGGAGGAAGCTCCATTTTGAAATAGCAACCCACAGAGCATTCAGAACCATCTTAGTAAATTACAATTGGACCCTCTGGCCCTCCAGATGCAAGCAGAACACATTCTACCTGGTTAATGGCCTTGTGGCCCCGGCACCAAGCTCACTCACCTTGACCAACTTGTCCCAGCCACAGGAGACAATGATGGGATTGCTGCTGTTGGGCGAGAAGCGCACACACGACACCCATTCAGAGTGGCTCTCGTCCTACAGGAGACAGAAAGCAAGGGACTGTCCCATTCAAGTCTAGGCACTACCTCTCCATCCATGAGAGGCGGATAGTCTCTTCATCCAGGACCCAATCCCGCCCCCGTCGCTGTACCTGTACGGTGTACTTGCACACTCCCAGAGTATTCCACAGCTTGATGGTTTTATCTCGGGAGCCAGAGACAATCTGCCGGTTGTCAGAGGAGAAGGCCACACTCAGCACATCCTTGGTGTGGCCTACAAAGCGGCGTGTGGTGGTGCCCCTACGAGGAAAGACGCAGTCACTCTCTAGATACACTTGGCTAACCCGTCTCCTTCCCCACTTGCCCTGCCTCCACCCCAGCTATCTGCTTCACTCCAATGCCTCCTAACCAGGTCTCGGACCACATCAAGGTGAGTGTAAGCCAGGGAATCCATTCAGAATTGCAGGACATGTCCTCACTCCCACGCGGGGATCAGATGACAATGTCGTCTGTCATCACTAGGATCCTGTCACCTGTCAGACCACCATGCAAAGCAGCACTAGCTCTCAAGGCCAACCATTTTTCAAACTTTTATGTACCGGCTGCATGAGGGGTCCTTTGGACTGCTCCCTAGTTATTTTAACCCCATCAATTCAAGCCAGGGCTCAGCCATTCCAGGAGTCAACTTCACTTCGACCCAACTTTCCCCTCCAAGCCCAAAGCCTAGTGGAAGCAGCTACTTACGTTGTAAGATCCCAGAGACGGAGTGTTCCATCCCAGGAGCCCGAGAGCGCGAACTGGCCGTCAGAAGAGATGACCACGTCACTCACAAAGTGAGAGTGACCACGCAGAGCCCGTTGGGGAATGCCGTAGTTGGTCTCGTCCCTCGTGAGCTTCCACATGATGATGGTCTTATCTAAGGAAGGATAAGCAGAGAGAACGCTGCTGCTGCCCACTGCCCTGGGATCTAGACACCCAACCCCGCCCCCAACCTTTTCGGGTCCCTTACTAATTCTACCAAGACTTCAAGCTCACAGACGGGGTGACAAGAAAATCACAAGATAAAGCAACTATAAGCTACACATCTGGGCAAACTAACTCGGCATGGCCTCAACTGTAACTAGTTTTTAAATAGGAAAATTTAAATCAGGTGCGCACAAGCTTGCTCCACAACTACAGGTATCTTTGTGATGGAGACAAACTCAACAAGCATTTCAAGTACACCCGAGGGGTACTGTGGATACTACCGTTTGGGTGACTCCAGACCGCTGCAGTACCAGCACTTCCCTGTGCCCAAAGTAATGCGTATCCCTGTTAAAGTCGCTTTATGAATCACTCAGCTTTATCGTTACAGATCGGCCATGTTAGCCATAGGAAACTCGGCAGGGTGGGCGCCAAGCAGGCAGACGACCTGAGGCCGGTGAAGGGGCGTAGAGAGGAGGCCAGGGTGCCAAGGCGTCCCTGGGGTTCACCGACACCTCCTCTCCGGGGTGCGAGTCGGGCGGTAGCTCAGAAACAGCCTCTGGGTCTCAGCACTGGTGCTCAGATGGCATGTTGAAATCATCACCGCTCCGCCAGCGCCTAGGCCTCTGGGCGCACTCCGGCCAAAGGGCCCACTCTTCTGACGTCCGGCCTGCGCCTTGGGCCGGCCGCCTCCCGGGCCAGAAGGGCCGCCTTACAAGTGGATCTGCGCGCCCGTGGCCGCCCTCACACTGGGTTTGTCTGTCGGGCCTGCGGGTCACGCGCCACCCGCCCCGCAGGAGAACGCGTGCGCCCCTCCTCCAGCCCCCGGAATCCACTCCGAACCTCGCGAGGCAGACAGGATCATGTCGGGGAACTGTGGCGTGGTAGCTATCTGCGTGACCCAGCCGTTGTGGCCCTTGAGGGTGCCACGGAGGGTCATTTGCTCAGTCATGGTGGCGGCGGGTGCGGGGGTCGCCGCAGCGACCAGGATGGCAGCGGATAGCTCCGACACACCAGCTCCGGCTGCGGTGGAGCGGCGAAAAAGACCGAGCTTTCCGCTGCCGGAACCTGAAATACCTGCTCCGCCCTCTCCCCCGCCGGAAGCGGAAGTACCTTCTGCTCCCGCGCTAAATAGCGGCCCCTGTGTTTCACTGGTGCCCGAGCTGTAGGTGGCGTTTCAGAATCTCCCCTTCTGAGACGCAGTGCGATCTGAAAGCACCGCATTGTGCACCGCGCGTTTCAAAAGTGTTATCAAGCGTGCGTTGGCGTTTTTGTTTTGTTTTCTTTGAGTTTTAGGTCTCAAGAACGTCAGGCTTTATCTGTACGGCACACTTTGCCGTACAGCTCTCCTGACGGCTTCTCTTTCCGGGACGTGGCGCAGCGGGAACCCCGCCCCTTCCGCTTCGTCGTTCAGAGGACAATGAGAGGGAAGCCAGATTCCGAAGGTGGAGCCGTGAGTACTTGTGGGCGATTAGAAGTCAAGCTAAATACTCAGAGACTTAAAACAGGTTTTCAGACCCTGCTCTGTTGAGCTCACAGCCTAGACGTTTTTCACGACGGAGGACGTCTCTGGGGAAGGCGGGTCGCAATGATCGCACTTTATCTGTGCCGCATAAAAGGAATTCCACAGAAATGCACACCTTTCGGTTGGTAGCGTGAGTTAATCTGACTTTCTCCTTTGTGAACTGAGATTTAGCAGTAATACTTAGGCGTGGTATACTGCAGAGTAGACAGACACGAGAGGTAAACCGTCCAGGCCTGCGCCTGCTAGAGGGAACATTGCATTACTTGGTGATCAGCCCCTGCAACCAGGTTTTTAAAGATCTAGGGGATACACCGAAAAAGTATAAGAACTGTGGTTTCGGGCTGAGCCCCGGTGGCGTAGTGGTTGTGCGCGGGACTGCGGCCCAGCGGCCCACGGGGATGGAGGTTCAAATCCCGCTCACAGGAGCAAAGGCTGGGCCTCCTACTCCCACCACCAGGGCAGTGATGCCCAAAAACAAAAACAAAACTGTGGTTTCTTGGCCCTTAAATTCTATAATAATGTAATAGAGTTTAAATTCTGAGCACCCCGTTAGCGACTATGAATGACAGTGAAAACCCAAACTCCATCTACAGCGCTGTATGTGGATAAAGCCTCCACTGAACTCCTCATTGTGAAGAACGCAGAGCAGTGGGTCTCAACCTTCCTTATGCCTAGCCCCTTTTATACAGTTCCTCGTGTTGTGGTGACCCCCAGCCATAAAGTCATTTTCGTTGGTACTTCATCACTGTCATTTTGCTACTGTCATGACTCGGGCAGCTCCTGTGAAAGGATTGTTGGAGTCCTGAAGGGGACACGACCCACAGGTTGGGAACCGTTGATGTAGATAACCCTCCTTTGAGAGAGGGTGGATTAGAAATTGGATTACCG
>PVJH01048267.1:0-10882 GCA_004026705.1 Nesogale talazaci | reverse complement strand
CATGTTGTTACCAGGTCTATCTGCAATCCTGCAGCCCCCTTTATCTTCATATGCATCTAGCTTCTCAGATCACTTGCTCAGTGTACGGATGGAATAAAGATGATAAAAGGATGCAACCCTGATGTACACATTTTCTGATTTTTATACACCCAGGAAAATCCTTGCTCTGTTTGAAGTACTGTCTCTTGGTCCACATGTTGGTCCCCTGTGAGCACAATGATGTGTTCTAGAATTCCCATTCTTCACAGAGTTAGCCTCTATTTATTATGACCCACACAAATAACACTTGATGTGTTTGTTGACCACTTTCACCCTCCCTTGTTTACATCTTTGTTTACATCTTGCTCATATTCTCTGCTTTTAGCTAAATTTCAGCTGGAATAATAAATTATCAGAGGAAAGTAGCCTCTGATATTACATCACAGGTCCAGTAGGTACAGTTTCACGGTGATAATTATGAATTGTTATAGTAAAGTCATAGAGAGCATGAGAAAGAGAGAGAAAATGGAGTTAGACATGTCTCATGGTAGCTCACCTCAGTCCTGCTTGGTGGTCAACATGGAGAGATAGTAAGGAGGGGAAGGAGAGGACATGGGGAAGAGGGGAGAGGAGTTGGGGGAGGAGAGGTAGATGAGAGTGGGGGGTGGAGGAGACAGTAGAGAGGCCAAGGGCGAGAACAGGGGTGAGAGAGCTTCTTTATTCTGACCAAACCTTATATACCTTTTGGGCACATGCAAGGCCCTAATTTCAGGTAAGGATATACATCACGGGAATGGGTTGTGTTATAGGAAAGGGAAGTATGGGGTCAAGTGTGTCAAGGTGGGTGGACCTCAGCTGTATGATGGCAGTGGCCTAACCTTGATGGCCCTTGGGCTGGAGGCACGATTTAGCCAAATCTTTCAAGGGGAGTGACCAATTGCCCTAACAGCACTGAGTCAGCCCTATCTTTGTGTGAGAGACAAAGGCCTCTCATAGGTGGAACCTTTAGGGAGACTATCTCCAAGCTTCTGAACTGACAAATGATCACTACTATTTGCTTAATATTTTGGAGGAGAAATGACTGTGGAAAAGTCCTGTCTTCCTCCGACAATCAATAATATCCCTTGTCCTGCATCCATTTCTGAATATTACTTGAATTTCTGGCAGCTTGATGCCAATGTGCTGCTGCAGTTGTTGAATTATCTTCTGTAAAATTTTACTTGCATTTGATATTAATGATGCTATTCGATAATTTATGCCTTCTATTGTGTCACATTTCTTTCGACTGAGTACAATTTTGGATCTCTCCCTAATGTCTTGGCATGGATGGTGAGCGCTTCCAGTGCTTCATCAGCTTGTGGAAACTGATGGAAACTGAAGGTAACTCACTGCTTACTGAGTCCACTCCAGAGGACCGTAGTGGAGGGGGTGGTATTGCCCCTTTGGGATTCTGAGGCTGTAATTTTTTTTTTTGGCATCACTGACCTGGTGGGAGTGGGAGGCCCAGTCTTGCTTCTGGAGAGCTGCTGCTGGATTTGAACTGCCAAGCCAGTGGGCCGCAGTGCGCATTCAACCACTATACCACCAGGGCTCAGTCAAGGCTGTAATTTTTATGGGAGCAGAGTCTTAGCTTTCTCCCAAATATCCTTCAGAGGATTGCACAATTAAATGAATTCTTGAGGTGTCTTTTTACCAAGAACTTATAAATGTTGACACAAGGATAAAATGCAAAGAAAATATTGAAATTTTTTTGAAAAATGAATTGGTATACACATGTGGCACCTCCAACACAGGCACACACACATGCACGCGCATATACAGCCAGGTGTTTGTGTCGGATGGGTCAACTTATAGGACAGAGAAGAAAAGCTCTGGAAGGTTTCTGAGACTGTAAATCATTCTGGGGGCAGAGTCTCAATGATCTCTCCTGGCTTGGCTAGTCTGCTGTAACTGCTTATCTGGCACTTGACAGTATAATGCATAGCTCAATATGCCACATACACTCCAGATACAAATGCAAGGTATGTTACACGAGTCTTAAAGTTTCCTGACCTGGTGAGGGTGACACATGGGATGAGGTGTTTGTGAGAAAACACACATGACACCAGCAAACAACAGTATGAAGGACCCCTGCACAGCTTCCCGGGAACTCCTGGTCCTGTGGCCACCCTCTTAACGGAGAACAGAGGACCCCGTCTGTGAATGCACCTGTGCTTGTCTCCCTCATAACCTGAGCTCACACCTCTGATCAAACCTTCAAGGGGACGTGATCTCACATATGCATGTACCTTATCATGAAACCAAACCAACCATCAGTTCTGCCATCACATCGATGGAAATCATGACAACCAGAGAGGACGAGGTTCAACTGCCCCTGTGGGCTTCCTAGACAGTCACTCTTCACGGGAGCAGAATGCCTCGTCTTTCTACAGCCCAAGTAGTATATAACTCAGTATGCCATCATGAAGATGGCATCAGCATGCGGACAAAACACAGCAGGTGGCCTCCCAGGTGAGCAAGGCAGAGAGGGACCCTCTCAAGGGGGAATAGTTCCTTCATGTAGCACAGGCAGGCCCTAACTCTTCAAGGGGCATGGGAGAGTTCTCCCAAGAAAGGCAAGGTACACATCAAGTAAGAACATGTAAGAAAGGTAAGGTACACATCAAGGCAAGTACATGTAAGAATGAGGGTGCGTGGTGAGGTAGGAAGTAGAGAGAGTGTAACGTGAGAGGCGTTGTCTCTAAACACACAGGAGGTGTAGGTGTCACTGAGAACTCTGACTAAAGAGAAAGAAGTCATCCTTTGGGGAGAAAAGCAGTCCAGACTTGGAATTGTTGGGTACACTCGCATGTCAATGCAAGACCAAACTGGCCACAAAGAAACATGGACGTCAAGAGGTAGACATATTCCAGAAGCATCCGCAGGTACAGCCTCCTTACCACCAGCTCAGAGAAGATGTCCTGACATCATTCAAGGCAGAGAGAACTGAAGGCACCCTCTTTGATGAGGTACTTACGGTCCTCTCGAGGGTCTGGAAGATCTCCCTGGCCTCCTCAAAGGAGCACTGTTCCTCCTTGCACTCTCTCTCCAGTGACCCTCCTCAGATTTCTCCCAGGAATGAGTTGGCTCATCTTTGTCGGTGTAGGATGCTGTTGGCCTCCTCCCGCATTATGAAGACTGAGAAATGGAAAATCCATGAAAGTCAAAACCTCCTTCCACACCAAGGTAGCATCGCCACCATTCACATGAATAGCTTCCCATTTAGCAACGGGAATTGCATTCGAGCATCCAATTTTCGGAAGGCCATGGATAACAGTGAAAGGCCCAAACTCATTTGCAGAGTGCCCACCTGGAATAAGCCTCCATTGAATTCCTTCTGACCATTAATCAGCAGGAGATCTGCTGGTGTAGTGGGTTACATCTTGGGCTACTAAACTCAAGGATAGCAGTTCAAAAGAAGCAGTCACTGCTTGGGGGAAAGATGAGGCTTTCTACTTCTGTAAAGTGTTAGAGTGTTGGAAATCCAGAACACCAATTCTAGCCTGTCCTATAGAGTCACCGTGACTCAAAATGGATAGCATGGTAGTGAGCTTGGGGTTTTGCTTTGTTGGGTGGTTGTTTTATTGTCATTCACCAAGTGTGTGACAAGTCTTGCCCTCAGAGTACCTTGGGAAGTGGATGACCTCCACCCACCACAGTCCAGAGAAGGGCATTCTTCCTGGTTGTGTCTTCGATGGAGAGTATAGTCCTAGGGTTGCATAGTCATGAGTCAATCATATTCTGATTGCCTTTGTCAGAGGGCCCTGGACCAATTGATTAAGTTCTTCTGTCTAATATATTGCCTATGTCCCATCCTGTTCCAGCTTCTGTAGCCCATCTATAACTTGGAATATTGATCTGCTACCAATCATATGTTTGTGACAGCTACTTTCTCCCTCCCACATTCTTTCTCAGTCTCTGAATCTCAGGAAATCCACAGACAACATTATGACCTGGTGCTCATGGTTGCACTCATCTGGATGACATGTCTTTGTCTTGTCCATTTCCAAGTCCTCTTTAAATTGCATTTGAGAATTGGGGTCTCTTTTGTACTCTTCAGCACAATCCACAAGAGCTCCTGCCTATCTTGAGTTATGGCAGGTCTTTTCTCCTTGATTAGGCCTGTCAGAAGGCTCAGCTATGGTCTCCCTCAGCAAACTTCTCTGCCTCTTTCGGCTCAGGGATGGAGTCAAAGGCATATTCTACAAGCCTGGTCTGATCCTACATTGAAATATGACTTCTTGTGAATGTCCCCAGAGATACAAGTTTCAACTCTTACAGAATAAGGTCTGGGGAACTGTTAACAAGAAACTTCCATCCTGTCATTTCCCTTTAACTTCTGGTGTATGGTGGATAACTCATTGGGCTGCTACCTGCAGGACATGTGTTTGAAGCAAGGAGCTCCCCGCAGCTCCTTGGGGGAATTTTTGTCTTTCTGTTCTTACCAGTTTTATACTTTCACAGTGTTATCTTGATGAAAATCAACAGGTGCCCTTTTACTACCCTGTGTTATAGGGTCATGGTGAGTGAGAAGTGACTCCATGACCATGAGTTTGTGTTTTGGGGGCAAGCCAGATCTATTTCCTGGAAATATATGCATGCTGAAATAACTTGAATTTTAAAGAAAACGTCTCCTTGTTCCTTCTCAGGGACCATGTGCTCATCCTAATCATAAGGCCGTATTAAAATATCAAAGCAAGTATCACCCACTGTTCTCAAGGACCTGATTTTAAGTTAGACTAAACTGCTTCTAACTAATAATAGCTGAATAATGCATTCCCGGTTGAAAATGACTTTCAGAAAATCCCAGAGCAATTTAAGCATACTAAGGTATCACATGACTATTGTGGAGATTTTGGGAAAGAGAACTAAGAAGAAAACTTCAAGTCATGGTCCTCTAAATATTTCCTTGGTTGCCAGGAGTCAGGATCATGATGAGGAAGGGCACTGTGCAGCAAGCACGAACTTCCTCCTGAGCAAGACCTGCTCTCTTTGGACACGTGGGACTTAGTGCAGTCCATCCAGTCGATGCAGAGTTACAGCACCCCTCCAGGATAGGGAAGGAGTGAGCTTCTGAGACAGTGACAGTCTGTGGAAGTAGAAACCCATCTTTCTCCTATGGAGTGAGTGATGGTTTCAAACTGCTGGCCTTGTGGATAGCAGCCCAATGCATGGCCACGAGTGGACGTCCTTCAGAGCAGATCTGCTTTTTGGCCTTTAGGAGTGTTTTCCTGTGGACTCTGATGCGGTGCCACACCCTGGACCCAAAATCTATTTTTGATCCTCCCTCGGGACTTCCTGGTTCTCCTCCCCTTGCTGTTCTGTTGCATGCCTTCAGTGCTTTGTCTTGGTGGGATGGGGCACCAGTGTGGTCCCCTGTAGGCTATAGGTCATGAGGGATGTCCTGTTTCACAGTAGGCCTCGCCATATGGTCTTCTCTCTCCATTGGCTGCACTGAGCAGGCCTATCGTCCTCAAAGCTTGGTGGGCCAGGATGTGCTCCATACTCTCTTCCACCAGTGTGCTTTGATCAGACAAGTTCCTCTCCTTGAGCGGTAGCAGCAGTGCTGTCCTCTGAGTTCATTTCTTCTGGGGGGAGGGGCAGTTGTCTATGTAGTTGGGATTGGGGTGTACCACTCAGACCTCTCTACTGGTTCCCTATTCATGTCGCATACACATCTTGGAGCACCGGGTTGAAATCTGGTCCCTCTTTCCCTATGAAGTTATAAACAAAACCCTTCCCTTGGGTGGGTTAGTGCTCTGTTTCCCCTGTACCCATTTTTTTTTCTCGCCCTCTCCTTTATAGTTGACTACTATATGTCTCCCTGGATTTGGTCTGGAACCTGCCATACTACCTGGACCTCACCCCAAGAATGTTTGTATACAGTAGCTTTTTCCCAATGCCCCTTTTGCATTTATTTTACATTTACATCAATGGACTTCTGCTGTACTTCTCCTTTTGTGCTTGGCTTACTTTGCTTAGCATAATACCTCCAGTTCTTCCATGTGACAGTGTGCTTCATGTGTTCATCACTACTTTTTAGTGATGTGTATGTACCACAGTTTTTTAATCTATTCGTCCATTTATGGAAATTTGGGTTGTTTCCAACTCCTTGTTATTGTGAACTGTGCTGCGATCGACATTGGAACACAGATGTCTGGCTGTGGTTTCTTTCTTGCCTTTTTTGGGTTTGTGCCCAGAAGAGGAATTGCTGGGTTGGTAAAGTAGCTCAGTGTTCATCTGTTTTAGATATTGTCAAGTCGATTTCCATAGTGGTTGTATATATCTACAGGTCCATCAACAGTGGATAAGAGTAACTATCTCACCAGAGCCTCTCCCTTTCTTGTTGCTTTATGATTTTTAAAGTGCCTATCTTTGAGTGTGATAGGCAGTATCTAATAGTTCCAGTTTGCATTTCTCTTATGGCTAATGATTGGGAATATTTTCTCATACGTTTATTAGTCATTCAGATTTCTACCCTTATGAAATGTTTGCTCAGGTGCTTTGCCCATCTCCTCAGTGTGCAATTCATCTTTTTCTTTATGGAAGCTAGCTAGATTTTAGTAATCAGGCCTTTGTCTAATATGTCATTGATAAAGATATTTTCCCAATCAGTGGGCTCTGTTACAACTGTTTTGATGAATTCTCTCAATGTAGACAGGTGTTTTATATTGAGTATATCCCACTTGTTAGTTTGTGTCTACTCTGTGTTTGTGTTCTTCTCTATATATGATAGACTATGTATTACCTGTGCCAAATTTCTCAGGTTTGTCCCAATTCCCTCATTGATGGCCCTAATAGTTTCGAGTCTTGCTTTGACATCTATAAACCACCTTGAGTTTATTATTGTGCATAGAGTCAGATAAGATGTTGTGCATCTGTGTGTATGTATGTGGTTCATTCTTGACTTCAGTCCACCATTTAGCCAATGCTATCTCCAGGACTGTTTCTCATTGATGCCCTCTGGGTACTCTTGTTCTATGTGTTGGTTTCTTATTTATGTTTGGTGACTGCTGTTCTTCTGCCCATCCAGGGACAGAAAGTAACTTCGTAGGGCTGGGTTCTTCTAATGTTATTATTATTAATTAATTAATTATTATTTCCTTATCTCTTAAGACTCTTACTTCTCCATCCATTGTGATAGATAATTTGGGTGAGTATAGTATTCTTGGGTTTGTTATTTCCTTTCAATTTTTGGAATATAGTACTCCCTTCTCCCCTCTTCTTAATATTGTCCACCGATAGATCTGGGCAAAGTCTTATTGTTCACCTTTATAAGTGATTACTTGTTTCTCTAGCTGATCTTATGATTTTCTCTTTTTCCTCAAATATGGATAATTTAAATGTTATGTGCCTTGGTGATTCCTTCTTGGGTTCAATATAACCAGTGTTCTTTCAGCCTTCTGAATGGTTGCCTGGTTTTCATTCATTAAGCTGTGGGAAGTTTTTGTCTAATTCTCTCACTGTTGTTGCACTGTATCTTCCTCCAGTAAACCAATTATTCTGATGTTCCTCTTCATAGCATCAGACCTAGTTCTTAGGTTTTATTCAGCTTCTCTGATGATCTTATTAGATTTTTGCTCACTTTTGTTAAAATCTGCTTGGCGGTCCTCTAGGTCACTGGTGTGGTTCTCCACTTCTGGTTGATTTGTGAATCCATGAGTCTGCTATTGATTTGTGTTATCTCGTCTCTAATCCCTTATATTTGTCTTGTATATAGATTCTATCTCCTCTATCATTTCTTCCCATTTCTGAAATTTTTCTCATATTCTGTACGACTCCAAGCAGCATTGCAAACATTTCTTTCTCCTTAGTCTTCTAGACACATTGTTAGGTTCAGGACATCTTCTGACATTTTCTTTTGTTTCTCCTGTTTTTTTGTTGAGGTTGTTGTGGCTGATTGTTGTTTGAATCACATTGTTTTAGTGGAGCCAGGTGCTATTCTCCAAGGACTCAAAGAGCACTGACTCTCTGGAAGACTTGTAGGACTGATTCTTTTAGGAACTATCTGCAGCTAATTAAAGTACAGAATTCCCCTACCACTTTATCCTCCTGTGCCTTCACTCTGTCCCTAGTCAACCAGTATTCTGTTATGTGGACAATAAATTGGATGATTCTCTCATCAGACATATAGTGTTATGCTGGATCTGATTGCAATAACCTGAGATGTTTTGCCCCATGGAAACTTGGATTGCTGCAGAGGGTGGGGAGGGGTTTTACTTCAACTGTGATATAATTCATCCCCAACTGATGAATTCCTGTATCTATCCCATTCACAGCATTCTCCCCAACTTGTGAATGGGCTGTAATATCCCACCACATGCCATATTTTAGAAATCATGAAGCATAAAGACATTAATTTTACCAAGACTCTCTAGTCAGAAGGGATCCAGCACTCAGGCTATGCCAAAGATCTTGTCATGCTAATTACAAAATGAGAGTCTGGACCATAGTCCATGGCTGCCTGCCTGAGATTTTTTAGCAACTTAAAGGGGAAGGTACTGTTAATTTCTTGTGGGTATTTCTGGTATGTCTGTCCGTTAACTCTAATAGGATAAGACATTCTAAATTCTAAATCTTGTTTTTCAATCCCTCTTTATATCCTTGGATGTAAAAGTTCTTTTCTATATTTTGCCTCTTTGCTTCTTTTGTGTGTGTGTGTTGGTTATCTTCACTGGTATATCTGTAAGCTTCACTTTCTGGACTTCCTCTTCTATGTTAGCTCTCTTAGTTTGCATTTCGTTGGAGATAATTTCTCTACCTCTAGCATTGGCTTGGTTAATTGTTTTACAATCTTTCGTCTTTTCTATATGATATTCTGCTGGCAGGGCAGATATTTCTAAACAGATGTCTCCTTCTGACTAAGACTTAGTTTTCTCAGCTCTGTCTAAAATCTTTACATCTGTTTGATACTCATTCTGCTTGTCTTTCATCATATTTAAATTTGGGTATCTCAGAGACTTCTTACTACTCTGCTGGTTTTGTTTCATTGTTTTCTCTCCCATGAAGAGCAAGAGAGATTCATGACATTGTTTTGTAGCTTTGCTTTGGGTCTTGGAATTCACTTTCTCTAGTGCTTTATCATCTTTGAACCTATGGTGATGAAGTGCCCCGAGGACATAGAAGTCTGTGGCCCTAAGATATCATTTAGAATCAGAGACTTTAGCTAACAAAGCAATCTCTCCTTCCTCAGGTATTTTTTTTCCTCCTTAGAGTTTTCTAAAGTTTCATCACCTAATTCATACTTAAAGAGACTTTATCTTGCTTTTCTAGGTTTGGGTAGCTCACATAAGTCTTCTCACTAGTCTGATAATCCTCTTTCTCCTGCAAAAGTTCTAATACCATCTTAACTTGAGCCCACCGGAAACCGTGTCTCTATGGGAATATTCTTCCCATCTTTATATGCTTTCTTTAAGTTTACAATGACTTTCTCACAGCTCTCTAGATAAAAATTTCCTTCCTTTGAAGACATCATTATACATTTTTACTACTTTTAGAAATCACTGCACCTTTTTCTTTCTTTGTTTTATGCCCTGTCTTGTCAGTAAGTGGATGAGCATAGTACCATAAGTTGCAGATTTACTTTTACCTTGCCCCATTGTCTTCTTTGATACGACCAGTCATTCATGATTTACTACTTATCTACTAATTCCCACAGTGGTTGCTCACTTCCCACAATCTCTTGATTCACTTTACTGACTGATTTGGTGCTATAATTGTTACATGGATAATAACTTAAAAGAGTCATTTTCTTACTACCCCTTGCTGGGTGCCATTTGTGGGGGAAACCAGCCCCTCACAATTAATCATGGGTTTAGTAGGTTTAATTGTACCCTTGAAATATGTAAAAATCATAGTAAAGTCATAGAAAAATGGGAGATATGGGGAAAGCAAGTAAAATAAAGAAGTTAGACGCATTTAACAGAAGATGCTCACTTCCCGGATGGCCATGATCTCAACAGCCAGGTCTGTGCACAGCACGTGCAGAGAGGGCAGGAGGGAATGATTTATTGTTAAGCAAAGCTTATATATCTTTGGGGGGGGTGTGCCCCCAAATTATAGGGAAAGACATATCACAGTAAGGGGTTATACAATGGGCAATACAACAAATAGGAGTGGGATATGCAATGCACGTAAGTGTAACAAGAAGGGGATGAGCTAGGAATGTAGACATAATAGGAAGGGGAGGGATAGAGGTATCCATGTGACAAGAGCTGACCCTGGAATCATGATGGTGGCTTAACCTTGGTCACCCTCCAGTGGGCTCGAACTCCCTGGGCTCTCCTTTAAGAAAACAAACTACTACTATCCCTATCAGAAGGGAGTTGTTGCTACTTCAGATGGAACGGACTAACTGTTCTTAGGGAGAATAACCTCTGGCCTATTTTCATTGACCTCCAAGTGTATAGCTATTTACCATGTGTAGCAAGCAGCTAAGTTTGTCATGTATTGGGGCGGGGGGGGGGGGCGGGCAAGAACTTGGGAGAAATCTTTCTCTTTCCCACATTCCAAGAAGCTTAAAATGTTATTTTGCTTCTTGAAGTTTAGGAAGGAATCAAAGTTTTCCAAACAAAAAGCTGGTTTTAGTAGAAACATTTCTTTAGTAGAACATCCTTCACTCACTGATGTCTTTTATCATCTTCATCATATACCAACATTACAATACTCTTATGCATGGAAATCTATTTATTGTTTTCAACCAATTTACTGATCTGTGCACCTCTGCTGTGATCACTGAGCAACTTGATAATAAACCTCAGTATCTGCTGTGACACCTCATCTTTCTCATCTTTGTGTTTAGTTTTATTTGCCTCCGGTCAGGATTTTTAGGTTTCTACTCAGACCTTTATGGGAGACATCTATT
>PVJH01048266.1:0-10972 GCA_004026705.1 Nesogale talazaci | reverse complement strand
CGGGCGCTGGGCTGCGGAGTGGGGCGGGGGGCTCCTGCTTGGGCTCCAGTTTGGGGGCGGGCGGGCGGGGCAGCGGGGGCAGCGCCGTCTCCAGCACGCAGGGTCCGTCCCAGGCGGGGATCTCCAGCCCCAGGTGCTTCATCAGCTGCGCCATGACGTCATCGACGTAGCCGTGGATGCGCAGGTCGGCGTGGCGGTCCTGCAAGGGGCGGGGGGCGGGTCAGAGGGGAAATCGGAGCGTGCGGGGCCTGGGGTGCGCGGTCCGGGAGGGGAGGGGGCAGAAACAGGGTCCGGCGGTGACCTCGGGCACCTACGTGTTTGGTGGGCTGTAGGTTGACGATGACCAGCCGGCCGCCCCGGCGTTTGGTGGCCAGCGGCAGGTTCCCGCTGGGCCGGATCTGCAGCGAGGTGCCCAGGGTGACGGACAGGTCGGCGTTCCTAGGGCGGGGGACGGGGGTGGTCTCTGAACCGGCGGCCCTGGGACGCCCCGCGCAGGCCCCAGGGCGCCGCCCCACCTCCAGCTCACTCGACCTCCCTGCTCACCTGGGCTTTCCAGCCGACCCACTGCTGAGCTGGGTGTCCGATCGCGCCCCTAACCCTCTAGCAGGCCAGCCTCCCCGCTCCCTGGGGTCCCCTGCTGCAGGAGGCCCGCCAGGTACTGTGGGGTTCACAGAGCGTCCTGGGAAAGTGCTGGGACCCAGATCCCAGGCCCGCCCGCCGCCTCCGCCCTGCCTGCCCAGGTTGTGCTGGGCACAGCCGCCACCCTGACTAAGCCTCAGTTTCCCCAACTGCAGGATGGGCCTAGCGGGGCACCGACCCAGGGCAGTAGGGACGGGGCTCGACGGCTGGCGCCCACGGAGCTGCTGCTGACGGATGTGGCAGGGCTGCTCAGGGCCTGGGCTGCCTTCCATGCTGGAGAGCCCGGTTCAAATCCCTGCCTGCACAGATCTGGCTGGGCCACCTGTGGCCTGACCGTGGCGGCCAGCCCTGACTCCCGCAGACCAGGAAGACAGGCCTTCACAAAATCAGGCCAGGGGGTACCGGGGGATCCCGGCCCGCCGAGGGGCTGGCAAAGTGCCCTCGGGCCCACTGGGGGTGGGGCTCAGGGGTCAGACCTGCTGGCCTCGTCCGCCTGGGTGAGGTCTTGGTCAGGCAGGGCGTCCTCCCAGTCCAGGATGGTGTCCCTTAGTGCCCCCCTGTGGCGGCGAGGGGACGAATCAGCAGGGCTCCCACTGGAGGTGGGGGTGGGTATGGGTGGGGCTTCCCTGCAATGCAGGTGGAAGGTAAGGGTATCACTCACCTGCAGGCCCGTAGCCCCCTGGCCTTGGCCACTGTGCAGAGCCGGCCCGTGGTCTTTAGGCCCATGGTGCCCACAACTGTGTCCCGGACGTATTGCCTGTGCAGGGGGAGGGGCGATATGGGGGGAGTCACTGCAGCCACCACCCACCTGCTCCTAAGTAGCCCGCTCGGTGCCTCAGCAAACCCACCCGGAGGCCTTGCCCGGGAGAGCTGGGGCCTTGGCTACAGGGCACTTCCAGCATTCCCAGAGGGCAGGGCCTTCTGCCTTCCATGGACAGGTGTCCCTGTCATGGGAAGCAGAGACAGGTGGGGAAATGACCCACTGACAGGTGACACATGAGCTCAGACCGGCATTGCCGAGCCTGACTCTGGCCTAGGAAAAGGGGGCTGGGCTTGGAGCAGCCGCAGGCAGACCTGCACCCACCCGGGGTTCCGGCAGCGGGGCCTGGACACACAAGGTGCTCCCTCATTTCCATATGGAGGCATGGGTTACACATGGCGCCACACGACACGAGGTCAGCAGTTCGAACCCACCGGGCTCTCCCTGGGAGAAGGACGAGGTCGTTCTGATCCTGGGAAGGTTTACCACCTTGGAAACCCACAGGGGGCCCCCCGGGTCGCCATGAGTTGGATTCAGCTGGGTGGCAGTGAGCGAAACCATGACACACGGGGCTGCGGCACACTGCACGAGGTTAAGAGTTCGAATCTCCCGTGTGCTCCCACGGGAAGGAAAGGGGAGGCTGCCTACCCCCGCGGAGGTTTGAAACTTCCAGGAAACACGTCAGTAAAAAAGATGTCACGTCGCGGAGAGGGGCTGGTAGGCTCCAGCCGACAGAGGTGCTCCGAGGAGCCCGGTGGGGCAGCGGCTGCACGCGGGGCCGCCGCTGACCGCCAGCCCTCCCCCGGGAGGAAAACAAGAGCTTCCGACTCCTAAAGATGTACAGGCTCGGAAATCCACTGGGGGCAGGTCTACCCGGTCCTGTGAGGTCACCCTGAGTTGGTGCTGACTTGTCTGTGTTTTTCTTAATTAGTGTGTCAGGAGCCCTGGTTTGGGGGTAAGTGCTCAGCCAACTCAGCGGCTCCGAGGTAGCAAGGCCTGGCGGTCTGCTCCCATCGAGATGTCAGTCAAGAAGCCGTGGTGGTGTGGGTGATTCTCTTCTGTCTTGTGGGAGCCGGGCACCCGACACAAATGACAGCCTGCTGCAACAGGATGTCTCCGCTGCCAGGAGACAGCCTTCGTTTCAGAGACCAGGGACGCAGGGAGAACTGGGGCAAAGCTTCCGGGTCAGGGGCTGGCCAACGGTGAACTTTGGCCACACTGGCCCCCTGCTTGGTTTTTGTCGATAGCGTTTTACTGGCACAAGTCCGTTTCCATGTCGCCTGAATGATCTCTCTGCGCTCTCTCCCGCTACAAGGACAGAGACGGCTGGAGCTGAGCCAACGGGCCCTGGCCCCCAGGGTTGCGGACAGGGGCTTGCTGGCCCATTGCAGAAAACACTGGGTACCCCTGGCCTAGGCCAAGGGGGTCAGGAGTCATCCATCGAAGAGTTTTGTGACTTTTTTTTAATAGCATGTTGAAATGTTTCTGAAGAAATTAAGGTAGTGGAGACCCTCCCTGGAGTCAAGCATGCAGGCGGTGGGAAGCGTGGGCACCCCCAGATAGTCACACCTGAGGGAGGAGGGGGTGGAGTTGGCAGCCCCCTGCTTCATGAAGGGGCGCTGGTTCAGTCGTCTCAGAGTATGAGGGTCACGCCCCAGCATCCTCCAGCCACAATCCAGCAAAGTCACTCCAGAGGCCTGACACCCCCCCCCCCCAAGAGGGTCACACCCCGTTCACCTCCCCTGGAAGGTGGGTGACACCAGACAGACACAGCCTCTGGGTCTTTGGACTTCGCGGCTCCACGCGGGGATCACAGAGGGCAGAGCGTGGGGCACGGCGACACCCCACCACCCCGAAGCCCAGGGCACTCACTTCTTACACTTGACACATTCTTCAATGAACATGTTCCCGTGCAGCTCGGCCAGCTTGTTCCTGAGAAGGGGAGAGGGGGGTGGAGGGGAGGTCATGGCTGCCTGCGGATACCAGGGCAGGATACCATGGAGACCCGTGTCCCCGGAGGCCTCCCGGAGTCCTGCTTTCCAGGGTCAGGCCTGGGCATTTCTGGACTAGAGACCCAGCTGGAGGCACGCAGGGAAGAGTGGTGGGCTGAGACAGATGGAGGGACTCCAGAACATGTCACAGAACTCAAGACACGTTTGCGTGGGGGCAGTACGGGAGGGAGGGCTGTGCGGTTCTGCCTGGCGGGGTCTCTGCTGGGGCTAAGTGCTCCCCTTCCCATCTCCCACGTCCCTCCAGGCACTCCTGCAAGGAGGGGCTACCACAGCAGCCTTGTACAGAGGCAGCCAGGTCCAGGCAGGGCTCGGGTGGGGGCACGGCCTGCGTGGCTGGGGCCTTGGCAGGGGGCATGGGACGGGGCTACCTGGGGAAGCCGGAGCGCACGTGCAGCCCGTCCACGTTCTGGCTGACCAGGAAGTGGAGCAGGCCCACGCGCTCCAGCTGCACCAGCGCCATGTGGGTCCGCGAAGGGCGCGCGCTCTCGAAGGTGGTGTCGAACTTGGGGGCCAGGCCCCGCTCCTCCATGGTCCAGACGCCGTGCGGGCCCCTGCAGGTGGCAGGTGGTGGGGGATGCCGAGAGAGAGTGAGGGGGAGGAAGTTCCGGGGACCAGAAGGAGAGGAACAGAGAAACAAAGGATGGGGAGAGGCCGCAAGGGAGGATTGGGGGGAGGTGTCAGTTTGGGGGGACAGTGGGCAGAAACGGGGATAGAGACAAACAGAAACAGAGAGAAAACTTGGCGATTAATTCTTCAATTTACACAACGCCAACCGCCCATCCCACTGCGCTGGCCCTTTGCTGGATGATGGGGGTGGGGGAGCAAGGGGAGAGGGGCCCTAGACGACCAGTCCCAGCCCCTCCCCTAGAGGGCTCTTAGCTTTAGGGCTTTGTTTCTGAACCTTCCTCCTGCCTTTCGTACAGTTCCTCAGGTGATGGTGATTCCCCCGCCCCAACCATCAAATTATTTTTGTTGCCACTTTTTATATCTGCCACTTTGCTATTGTTATGAATCAGGCCACCCCTGTGAAAGGGTCCTTGGGCCGGCAAAGGGGTCACGACCCACAGGTGGAGAATTGCTGCTTTAGGGGATGGGGACCGTCGCTGGACATAGGTCCTCTCGTTCTGTGGTTTCATGAGTGGGGCAGGGGCAGCCCAGAAGCTGGGGGGTGGGCTCGGCTGGGCGGTGTGAGGACTTCCTGGAAGAGTCTGAAGCGTGTCTGGAAGAGCGAGGGGGAAGGGAAGAGAGGGTCGCCCGGCAGGAGCTAATGTGGGCCAGGGAGTCTGGGGCATCACAAGCTGGTTGGGGAGGCCCGTGGTGGCAGCTGGCATTGAAGGCCGGGGGAGATGGCCCAGCCTGAGGCCACACCCGTGGGCAGCAGGTACTGGAATGGGGTTAGGACCACCCGACATGTGCTCTGGGATGGATGCCATGGACCCTGCGGGGCTGCAAAACTTAGCCCCTGGGAGGCAGGGGGAGGCCGCCGCTTGGAGACCCCTGCTTTACAACATCCAGACTCTCTTTTTTTTTTGGGGGGGTAGGCATCACTGCCCTTTGGTGGGAGTGGGAGGCCCAGCCTTGCTCCTGGAGAGCTGCTGCTGGATTTGAACCGCCAAGCCGGTGGGCCGCAGTCCCGCACTCAACCACTACACCACCGGGGTTCAGCCCGACATCCAGACTCTTTGTCTACTGCAGGTGACCGGAAGCCAAGGGGAGTTGGCACTTCCTCTGGCCTCCCCTGCCCCACCCCCTCCCCGACTGGGGAAACAGAGCAGGGGGAGGCCGCTTGCCTGAGGTTGGCCAGTGACACCGGGCGCTACAGGAAAATAATCTGCAAGTGGCTTTGGGGCTCCCTCCTCTCCTGTCTTCTATGTCATACAATCTACGGCCTGTGAAGCGACCGGCCTCCTGTGGGGAGAAATGTCTGTCAGAAGAGGGCCGTGTTCCATAGGAATTAACTTTTTAAAATATACATATATTTATCTTAAATATATATCTTATTGTGTTTTTTGTGTAGGTTTTCGGTTTAGCTTCCCGTTCGACAATCTCCACACAGGTTGACCGTGGGCTTTTCAGAGGCCGATTACTTCCTGGTTAAAAAAACCCAGGAACCAACCACTCACTGTCCTGGGCTCGATTCTGACTGGCGGGCCACCCCAAGAACAGGGCAGAACTGGCCCCACGGGTGTCCGAGCCTGAAACTCTCTCAGGGAGTGGAAAGCCTCGTCTGGCTGGGGTGGGGCGGCTCGTGGGCTTGAACCGCCGACCTTGCAGTTACCGGCCTAGCGGTTCACCCGCTCCACCACCAGGGCGCTGCTGCAGTCAATGCACAGAACTAGCCCCCTCTCTCGCTCCTGCGGGTGTTTTCGCTAAAGACTACATTTCCCAGCGTGCCTTGCAGCCAAGTGGGGCCACGTGACCCAGTTCTGGCCAATGGGGTGCAAGTCTGATGTTAGACGGGACCAGCGGCAGTTTGAAAGGGGGGGGTCAGGGGTCCAACCCTTAAGGGGACCCGAGGGCCAGAAAAGGGGGGTGGGGGGCGGTGCCCCCGCAGCACACGGACCTGAAGTCGGGGATGCCCGACGCGGTGCTGACGCCCGCGCCCGTGTGGAAGACCACCTTAGGAGACTCCCAGACCAGCTGCGCCAGCGCCCACACCTTCCGCTCCAGCTCCTCCGGGGGGTCGAAGATCTGGCGGGAGACAGCGGGCGGGGGGGATGGAGACACCGAGGGCGGTCCTGCCCGCCCACCGGGAGGGGACGCCGCTGGGAAGAGACGTGCCCCGTTCGGATTGCAGCCCAGCAAGGCTCCTGCGGGACCCCGAGAAACGCCCCGGCCCTCCCTGCCGCGCCCCCTTCCCGCGCTCGGCCACTGCCCCCTTTCCAACTCCCAGTCCTTGACCCAGTCCTGCCCCAGGGCCTTGTCTGGACTCCGCCCTCCGACTGGACCGCCCTTTCTGCCAGGCTCCCCGAGGGTCCACTTCTTCAGCTCCACCAGGTTCCGACCCATCGTCCCTCCCTGGGTCCATGATCCGGGTCACCTGCCCTCACCTGGTCTGTTCTCCCCGCAGCACACACGCCAGGGCCACCCTCCCTTAACCCACAGCCCCCCAGGGCCCTATGGGTCAATGCCCTAGCCGTCTCCACAGTCCACCGGGCCCTGCATGCCCTGACCCATCACCAGCCTGGGTCCTGCCCCAGGACCTTTGCACAAGCTGCGCCCGCCCTCTGGACCGCCCTTATCCAATCCTCCACCTGGCCCACTCCCTGAGATGCTGCTCTGACCTCCACCCCAGCTCTCCTCACTCACCCCACCACTCCATGTTGTTCTTAGACGCCGTTGAGTGGGCCCCATTCAGAGTAGGGCAACACCAGAAGGAAACACTGCCCACAGCTGCCTGTCTGAGCCCGTGGTGGCAGCCTCTGGGTTAGTCCCCCTGGTCGCGGACTGGCCTCTTCTGCTTCTGGCCCTCTCTACATTACCCAGGGTGAAGTCCCATCTCCGGAGACTGGTCTCCTGACGTGACCACAGCATGTGTGGGCAAGTCTCACGACGCTTGTCAGGAAACGGCTTTCTGGCTGTACTTCTTCCAAGACAGATGTGTCTGTTCTTCTCACCGTCTCTCCATGGTCCATCCCATAGTCTTCACCCGCCCCACCACCCAAAGGCATCCTTTTTTTTCTGGTCTTCCTTACGGACTGCCCAGCTCTCCAGGGCGGGCGTTTGAGGGCCCTGAAAATGCAAGGGCTGAAGTTAGGCGCCTCTTTTCATGCTTCAAAGAGGTCTGTGGCAGCAGATGCGCCATGGACCCTCTGGACTGCTGCTTCCGTGGGCGTGAACTGTGGGTCTGAATACAGTGTGAAATTCTTGACAACAGCCACCTTTGCCGTGTACCTGGATGTTGCTGATTGGTCCCCTTGGGAGGATTTGGGTTTTCTTGACAGGAAGTTGTCACCCAGACTGAAGGCTGCAGTCGCTGGTCTTCAACAGGTGTTTCGGGTCCTCCTCGCTTTCAGCAAGCAAGCCGGGGGCCGCCTGTTTTCTGCAGGTTGCAAAGGAGCCTTCCTCCAATCCTGAGGCCGTGTCCTCTTTCCCGGAGTCAGCTTCTCAGATTGTTTGCTCGGCACACAGATCGAACAAGGTGGGTGAAAGGACGCAGCCCCGTCACACCCCTGTCCTGATTCTAAACACTATAGGATATGCCCTTGTCTCTTGGCCCGTGTATGGGTCCCTCACAATTCAGGGTTCTGGAATATCCATAGATTGTTCTGATCCACACAGCCAAAGGCTTGGCAGGGTCAATGAAACACAAGCAAACACCTGTTTGGTGTTCTCGGCCTTCGGCCAAGATCCATCTGCCTCAGCAGTGTTAGCCCTCATCCCAGGTCATCTTCTGAATGCGGCTTGCATTTCTGGCAGCCCGCCCCCCATCAATGGAGGGCTGCAGTTCTCTTTGAATTCCTTTCAGCACAATTTTACTTGTCTGTGGTATCAGTGACGTGACGGGATGTTTTCCACATTCCCTTGGGTCGCTGTGGCAGTCATGGATTCCTGTCAATATTGTGGTTGGGAGTCTAGGGGTGGAGTCTAACTTGCAGATCTGGAGATAGCCAATGAGTAGCCCTTGAGGCCTCTGTGTGGCCATGGCTTTCTCCTGGGATTTCTGGGAAATCTCGCGGTATTTCCCAATTGGAGAAGAGAAACTTGACTCAGTCTCTTGGAGTCGGTCTACTGACAAGATGGCGGCCTGCTGATTGATCCTGATTCCTGGAGGAGCCAGAGGAGAAACCGCATGGGCTTGCCCTGATGGAACCAGACCTCTGGGGCCGGAGAAGTCACAGAGAGACCCCTGCCAGCGCTGAGATGCTTCTACCGCCAATGGATACTGCTGATGGACCCTGAGCCCTGGAAACGAGGAGTCATGAGGGAACCCCTGCCTGCCCCGGGACTCTGTACCCACTGGCCTGTGACTTCGTGAGTCAGAAGGAGACTTTATAGACTGGTAGCAGACGTATGGGTTAATGTCGGACTTACGACTTTGAACTGGACTGGGTTGGGAGGCTTTCTGAATGTTCCAGTCCTCTTGTCTATAAACCTTTCCCTTATGTCCATAGGCGTGTCTGCGAATTTGTTTCTCTAGTCTACCCGGGCTCAGTCTACAGTCTACAGTCGCCTTGCTTTAGAATGAGCAGAAATATGGATCAAGTCAGAGTGGGCAGGTAGCCGTCTTTCACGTTTCTTGGCACAGACTAGTGAGTGCTAGTGCTGCAGTTAGGGGAGCACGCCTGTTGGCATTCCATCAATCCCCAGAGCCTGGTGTTTCATTGATGTCTTCAGTGTAGCATGAACGTCTTCCTCCAGTACCATCGGTTCCACCTGGTGAAATGCCTGAATGCTGACCGGTTCTTTTTGGTATGGTGACTCTACGTGATCCTTCCATCTCCTTTGGATGCTTCCTGCCTCATTTAACATTTTTGTCCTTAGGATCCCTCGATATTTCAAGTTGAGGCCTGGATCTTTTCTCCAATTCTTTCCGTTTTTAGAAAGGCTAAGCACCGCAGTCATACTTTGGGGTGTCCAAATTTTAGGAGTTTGCACATGTCGTTACAATACCTTGTCATCTCAAGCTACGATTAGGCATTTTCTGTTCGGCTTTTTTACGTCATCACGGTTTCCCCCACCTGGGTGAGCTGCTGTACAATCAAGAGCACAGTTCCAGAATCTCTTCTGACATCCACTTTGGTCTTTTCTTTCTTTCTTTCTTTCTTGTGTGGCGTCACTGCCCTGGTGGGAGTAGGAGGCCCAGCCTTTGCTCCTGTGGAGCTGGAATTGAACCTCCATCCCAGTGGGCCGCAGTCCCACGCACAACCACTATGCCACCGGGGCTCAGCCCAGTCTTTTCTTTTTAAAAAATTTTTCCCTGTCTTTTTAGTGACCTGCTTTCTTCATGTATGATGTTCTTAATGTCACTCCGCAACTTATCTGGCCATGGGCACTAGTGTTCAAAGCACTAAGTCTGTTAAGATGGTCTCGAAATTCACATGGGATATGCTCTAAGGTTCTAGTTTGGTTTTCTTGGATCTGTTTAAACTTTCTCAAGCATCAACCTGAACTTGCCGATGAGGGGCAACGGATGGTCTGTTCCACAGTCGGCCCCTAGCCTTGTTTTGGCTGTTGTATCCCACGTCCCCATCACTTCTTGCCACAGATGTGCCCCACCTTGATTACTGTACATGCATTCCATCTGGTCAAGTCCACATGTACACTCGAGGTTTATCTGTTGGGGAAAAAAATGGCGTCCACAAAGAAGTCATGGGTCTAGCAAAAGTCTATCCTGTGACACTTCCAGCGTTATTTCTTGTCACCAACATCATACTGTCCAACCACGGGCCGTTCCTCTCTTTGCAACGTCCACACGCCCACTGTGGTCATCATGCATCTCGATGACGCGCTTGATCCATTTTAGACGGAAGAAGTGAGAGAACTCTTCAGTCTCTTCATCACTGGTGTTAGTGGTGGGTGCACACATTTGACTCACAGTCTTTGCTGGGCTTTCTTTTTTTTTTTTTTGTTTTTTTTTGTTTTTTTTTGTTTTTTAGGCATCACTGCCCTCAGGTGGTGGGAGTAGGAGGCCCAGCCTTTGCTCCTGGGAGCCGGAATTGAACCTCCGTCCCAGTGGGCCGCAGTTCCGCGCACAACCACTACGCCACCGGGGCTCAGCTGGGCTTTCTTGTAGCTGTATAGCTATTGGCCTATCGCAGACAGCCGTGTACTTCAAGATCAATCCCGAAATGGCTTTCTTTCCCCTTGGAATGTCCTTTTTGATGCTGAATGCAATACCACGCCTCCTCCACCTGTCATCCCAACCATCATTAAGGCCTATGATTGCCTGACTCAAAATGGCCATGACCAACCCTCTGCAGCTCACCACTGCCAAGGACACCCATCTCTGTGTGTTCCGTTTCGTGCTCGATGACTTCCAATCGTCCTAGATTCATACCTCTGACATCCCATGGTCTGATTATTCATACATGTTTGCAGCTGTTTCTTCTCCTTGGGGGATCATGCCCCATGGGTTCATGAAGGTCCCATAAACTTTGCTCCATCCACGTCACCAGGGTGGCCTCTACTCTGAGGAAGCAGCTCTTCCTGGGTTGTATTTTGGGCGCCTTCTCACCTGGGGGCTGTCTCCCTACACTGTGTCTGACGGTGTTCCAATACGGTCTTCAGGGGCTCATTCCTCAGCAGCGGACAGCCTGCCTCCATTTATTCTGTTCTCAGCCTGTAAGCTCTGCTGACACCTGTATGCCATGGGTGACCCTGCTGCGATTTGCAAAGTATCATCGGCACAGGTTCTGGGGTCACAGCCACAGGCAAGCCACCACGGCGTGGCAGGCTGTCACGTGAGGGGAGTGGCACTCTGGTTAAAGTACTTGACTGCTAACCACAAGGTGGTGGGGAGGGGTGGTGGAACCCCAACTCTGTGGGAGAAGATGAGGACAGCCTGCTTCCGTCAAGATTTTCTGCCTGGGGCTGAGTCCCGGTGGCGCAGTGGTTGTGC
>PVJH01048265.1:0-10892 GCA_004026705.1 Nesogale talazaci | reverse complement strand
TGACTCTCTATTCTACCGTCCACCTGAACTAGCATTCTTCTGCCTGTATAGATCACAGACATATTTAGTAGGTGTCCCATGTATTTCACTCCTAGGAACACTGGGGTTAAGTAGTCCATGACATAAGTCTAACGAGACAGGTTGCTTTGATTACTTCAAAAACCTTGCTTTCTATTATGGTAGCCACATCTACGTTGTCTCTGTTGATTCAGTGTTGACACCTGTCCTCTACCATCATGAGGTCCAATCAGCCCCATTGTAGGCAAATGTCAGTGTTCACTGATAATCTTGGTATACATTAAAAACAATCATGGGAGTCTTCAGAAATGCTGAGACCCACTTAACAAATTTGTTCTTTGTGGTATAGTGAAATGTATTTGGAACACTCCCTTTTTGGGTCAGTGGAGCCTCCTGATAGAGCATTTCAAAATACCAATTTCCCTCACCTTTTTGATACCATCTTCTACAGTCTAACAAGGTAGGTCAAGCATCTGAAGTTGGTCATCTGGCACCCCGTGCTTCAGTGAACCAACCAAATAAGCAATCACATCCTCTCTTAGCCTCCCTCGCTAAGATGCTGAAAACAGGATCTGTGCTTAGCGGTCCTAGATCCAGAAGCCTAATGTTACATTGCTTGACCCATTATCCCATGCTCTTAGTAACCATTCCCAGTGATATTCCCCAGGATTCTGCTTGTATGTATTAAAAAGATCTTTGTATTTCACACTTCTTTCTGAGTAACCGTTTGAATATCCACTTAGGAACTTCCTGAGTCTTAATTTTAGTTATAGGTCTAGAGGAAATATTGGGTGATGAGGGTGTTTCCTGTGTGGTCTCTGCAATATTTTATAAGGCATTTCCCTCAGGCAATGCTGCAGATACAGCCCCACCTGGAATTTCAGCTTGTACAGTTTGGCTAATCTTCTCTGGTGGGGATGGTTTTACTGATAGTGGATTAATCCCCTCAGCTGGGAGGAGTGGATCTATTGACAAGGTGGCTCAATCATTTCTAGTGGCTAAATATCCTCCTTTTCTTAATCATCAGCCCATATGTTCCCATCCCGTATTTCAGGGTCCCAATTCTTCCCTACTAATGCCTTTTCTTAAATATCAGACACTGTTCTAGATCTGCCATTCAGCTGACACTGTAATTCAGCTACTTGTATGATGAGACTCTAAACCTGTTTTTCAGAAAAGTCAGCTTTATTGGCAGAGGAGAGAAGATGCTCCATTATAACACATGTGGAAGTTTTAGGTCTGTTATTCAGCACTTGAAATATGTTTCTGAGGGTATCCCTTTCCTTGATCACATTTTCCATTGTATGGTGAACCAGCCAACCAGATTCCTTATTCTTGTCATTCTTACAAAATTGCTGGAAGATATCAAAACACGATCCCACAGAGCCTTTCCTTTCACCTGCACTTTATCCATGGGTGGTGATACTGTGGATATTAGCTTTGCTACATCACACTGTGGATTAGTAAGAGTGATAGACTTATCCATGCCTTCAGTGGCTAAGATAACATTACCAGTGCTGTCAAGTCTAATCAGGCTGGAGAGGCAATTTGAGAAATCCATATTTCTGATCTTGTTTCTCTAGAACCACAATTGGTACCGATTGTGTTAGACAGGGTTCTCTAGAGAAACAAAACCAGGATGCTTATGATTCTGTCTCTCCATAGATATAGATGATATAGATATATACAGCAAAATGAAATAAGTTAGTCCTTAGAGAAATACAGAGGGCTCATCTCATCTCACTTCCGTGAAATGATAGTTAATATACTGAAAGTCCTTCAACTGACCAGGGCTGTTGGGTGAAAGTCAAGGAAGCAGATAACTGATTATTCTGTAGAGCTATACAGGTAGTCCAGCCAAGGCAGCAAACAGCAGGCCAGGTACACTTCCACAAATGTTTACTTACTAAAAGTGCCATTTCATCTGGAAAATAAGCATTACTGAATAATAAACATTACTGAAATAAACAGTAGTGAACATTACTGAAAGCGGAACTATAAAGAATAAAAAGAAAGAGAATGGTACAGATATTTTAAATAGTGGGGCAACATAAAAAATAACACAAGCATGTTAGGAATCCCTAAGGAAAGAAAACAATGGATGGGCACACCAATATTTGAAGAGCTAATGGATGAGGATGCCTTGGGGGGAAATATTGACAATGCAGTATTCCCATTTTATTTTATTTTATTCATGTTTAATCATTTTATTGGGGGCTCATACATCATTTCTCATAATACATAGATACATATATTGTGCCACGCTTCTCCACATGCCTGTAGCTGTCACCGCTCTCTGAACCTCCACCTTTCCATCCAAGCCTCTGACCTCAGCCTCCCATCCCTTCCCCTCCATCCTTACTCCCCACTCCCCCACCAACTCTCAATTCTCCATAATTTATTGTTTTGTCATAACTTGCACTGCTCGATGTCTCCCCTTGCCCTCTCCCCCAGTGTCTGATCCTCTGGTAGGGGGTTATATGTAGATCCCTGAAGTTGGTTCTCCTTCCCTACCCCACCTTCCCTCCACCCATCCAGAAGCTTCATTCCCACTACTGGTCCCATGGGGTTCATCGTCCTGGGTTCCCTGCATTTCCATTTCTCATCTCCACAGTAGTGTAGAACTGGGACCATGACAGTTGGAGGGAGAAAGCCTTCAGAAACTAGAGAAAAGTTGTATGCTTCATGGCCACATCGCTCAGCTTCACTAGCCTGTCTCCTCCCCAATACTCCCCTGTGCGAGAGTGTTCAATTACCCACAGGTGGGCCTTGAATCCCCACTCTACCCTCTCCCCATTCATAGTGATGTGGTTCTTGTTCTTTGATGTTTGATATCAGCTCCCTTCAGCCCCCCATGATCACACATGCTAGTATTTTTCTTCCATGTGGGCTTTGCTGCTTCTGTGTTAGATGTCCATCCATTCACACTCAAGCCTTCGTGATCCCAGGTGCTTCATCATTTATGTACAGATTGTGTAGAAGCACAATTAAATGTCCTGAAATTCCTGTTGTTCACAAGCAGCCATAGTTTTCAGTGATCCAAAATTGAATGCCGTTTTTACATAGTCAATAAAAATCAGACAAATATCTTTTTGGTGTTATCTGCTTTCAATCAAGATCCATTTGAGAACAAAATATCCCTCTTCTAAATATGACCTGAATTTCTGACATTTCTCTAACCCTGTTGTAGCCCTTTAAGAATAGCTGCAACAAAAAAATTTTCATCTGATATTAATAATGTCATTTGATTTGTATGTGTGTTGTACTGAGTGACCTATCTTTGGCATAGGTATGCTATAGTTCTCTTCTATAATTGACTGTTTAGGTGTCTTCCAAATTTTTTAGAGGGGCAGTGAAAAGAAGGAAGGGCCTCAACGAAAGGTTGATTCAGTGACTGTAACAATTGACTGAGGCATAGGGAAAATTGTAAGGGTGGCTAAGGACTGGGCAGTGTTTGATTCCGTTGTGCATAGGGAAACTATGGGTCCAAATCAACACACTGCCGAACATAATGCAATATATCCATACTGTTGAAAGACAAAATAAAGGAACGGGGCATTTTAAAAATATGACATTTATGCACATCAAAAAACTTAACCAAGAGAATGCAAAGAGAACACACATATTTTGAAAAATATTTAGTATTGATAAGTGAAATAGAGGGCTAATCTCCAAAATCTAGAGGAAACTATAGTTTAACAAGAATAAACAATACCATATGAAAAGACACATGCACACTTATGATTATTTCAGTAGCTTCCATGATTGCAAAAACATGGAAACAATAAAATTCAAGTTATAGAAGAATGAATAAACAAATCTTGTTACATTTATATAATGGAATATTTCAACTAATAAACAAGATCATGAAGGAGGGAAAAAATAAGGAGCTGAAACCAAGGCCTCAAATAGAAAGCAAAAGTTTTGAGAATGATGATGACAACAAATGTACAAATATGCTTGACCCAATGGATGTATCTATGGATTGTGTAAAGAGTTGTATGAGCCCCCCCAAAAAAAGATGCAAATACTGTCACAAAGGATGTATATATTGTGATTAGAGTTGTTTGAGGCCCCAATAAAATGATATTAAAAGATGCCTCTTAAGTAATGCAAGGCAAAGAAAAACTAGAAAACATTATGCTTCACAGTTAGTCAACCTTATAAAGATATTTAATGACAACACTATTATAAGACAAACCAAAGATAAAGAAAAGTGACTTTTACAGCAAAAGGTAAGTCTTTGAAGAATATGAGGAGGTGAGGGATGGGAACAAGAACAGAGATAGAGGGAGGAGCAGGGGACGAGAAGGAAAAAAACAAAGAAAAAGACATTTATGAGGAATTTAATGGGATATTATTACCTATTTCATTTGCTGATATGGGTTGTATAACTATACAGAATCTGTTTCTTTAAAAAACAATGTAAATAATATTTTACAATGAGAGTGAAGGCTCAAAACCTTAATAAGCCCTCCAGATTCCTTGCTGCCCAGATCTAAATCTTGGTTTGAGTGTGGTTAAGGTGGGGGGCAGGGGTGGAGAGCACGGCATTTGTAAAATTGAAGTAGGCTCTGAGTCTTCAGCAACATACAAGTTCGTTCCACACATATGAAAAAAAATGAGAAAGAACAGACCTAATCTTTTCAAATGTATTTTGACAGATAAATGATGGGAAAATCGTGTAATGTAGTTTATTCCTTGAAAACATGTCTTGGTATCAGTCCATAACAATATAGGTACTGTTTAAAGGCAAAAATTCCATGAAACAAAATGAGCTTCCTACATATATGAATTGTAAATGGTTCCCATCATGGCAGTCTCCCAAAGAACATATCCGACTAGAACTACAGAGAGCAGAACTTCAACACCCTGTTCTCAGTGTAATCAGATTGCCACATCTTTCCTCTATGGAGGTGCTGGTTGATCCAAGTAACTGAACTTTTGCTGAGCAAATGGAAGCTTACACGGCCACTACCGTGTTCCTTCATAATTGCATATCTATTCCTTTCATCTTTTATGATGCTATTGGCTTAGGGTGCTATGATGCTCTCAGAAGATGCAAGGGAATTGTTGGTAAGGAACTCTGATAGTAAAATCCAAGGCAGTTGACACTCTTGAATATTAGTAAGGAAATTTACCAAAGTACAACCTCTTTAAACAGCTATAAAAAGTTACTGTATTTTATCAAAGACAAGATTCAAGTGGATAACCCCACACATATGAAGAGTTATTCATTATTAGTATTCGTTAGAGAAGTACAAATCAAAACTCCAAGGAAACTCCATCTCAAAATGTCAATTTAAAAGCCTAGAACACAACAAATTCTGGTGATGCTCTGGGAAGATCAAAAATCTCATACACACCAAAGGTGGCACTGTGAAGTGATACAATCACTTAGGAAATGATAGGTTGTTTCTACAAAAAGCCAGAAGAGGAATACCACGTATTGTATGCATTCTTCAGAAAAAAGAACAGCTACACAAATAGACATGTGCCCACTCATGTTCATTGCAGCATTAATCACAAAAGCAAAAAGATGGAAACGACTTACATGCCACAAAATGCAGGACCTACGTACATTGGAATACTATGCAACAAAAAAGAATAATGATTTTGTGAGATATTTTATAATATGGATGAACCTGGAAAACATTGCGGAGTGAAATAAATTAATCACAAAAGGCAAACATTCTATAATAGCACTTCAAAAAAATATCAACAATGTGCTTATATCCAGAAAGCAATGTTCTCTGAGGGTTGCTTGGGAAGTGAGGGGGAATAAGAATCACATTACTTACCACGTAGTAGAATCGTGTTAATTCTGGTTAAGGGCATACTCAATAAGCGGGAAGTCAGCATAATTGGTCCTAGGTAATTGAGGACACTAAGAGGGACACAGGGAAAAGGACAATGAAGGTCAATGCTGTAATGTAGACAAACCTACAAAAGTAAAGCAAGCAAAACTTTGTGGGTGGTCAAATAAAGAAGTGTGTGTGCTATAAAGATGTGGGATTGTAAATGTGTTTTCATATATGAGTTTAGAGGAGGCAGGTATATACACTTATGTTGTTCAATATAGGGAACCAATGGGGACAATTATGAAAACTTCTTAGAAATATTCAGCACCTCATATGACTGTTACTGAGCTTGTGGGTTGAAAGCCATCATCTCTGGAGACATCTAGGTAAATTAGCATAGCATGGTTCCTAAAAGTAATGTTCCCCATGATGTTAATGAACAGCATGTACAGCTTTTAGAGCTTGGGAGTCGCCATCTAAGATAAAACCGTCAATCTCTCCCTTGTGAGAACAAAAAAAGTAAAGGGAATAAAAGACTAGGAAGTAATTGCTTCATAGGAAAAAAGGACTATTTTGACCAGGGATGCAACAGAGGGTTCCTGTTAGAATGAGAAAATATATAGAACCAAAATCATGTTCAAAAAAGAAACAAGCAGACTGACTGGACTGAGAGAAATTCAAGAAAACACCAAGATGATCGCCCTGTGACACACACTTTCAGCTGAAAGTCACTCTGGGAGGTCAACATGCTAGATTGGTCTATAGGTAAAGTGACCAGATGTCCCACTTTTGGCGGGACAGTCCTGATTAAAAACAAATTTTACGATGTCCTGCAGCATTTTCAAAAAGTCCCATTTGGAAGTGAAGCATTCAACTTTTCTCTAGTTTCTGAAGGTTTCCTCCCTCCAACTGTCGGTCCCAGTTCTACACTACTGTGGAGATGAGAAATGGAAATGCAGGGAACCAGGATGGATGAACCCCATGGGACCAGTAGTGGGAATGAAGCTTCTGGATGGGTGGAGGGAAGGTGGGGTGGAGATGGGGAGCCAACTTCAGGGATCTACATATAACCCCCTACCAGAGGGTCAGACACTGGGGGAGAGGGCAAGGGGAGGCATCGAGCAGTGTAAGTTATGACAAAACAATAAATTATGGAGAATTGAGAGATGGTGGGGGAATGGGGAGTAAGGATGGAGAGGAAGGGATGGGAGGCTGAGGTCAGAGGCTTGGATGAAAAGGTGGAGGTTCAGAGAGCGATGACAGCTATATGCAAGTGAAGAAGCGTAGCACAATATATGTATTTATATATTATGAGAAATGATGTATGAGCCCCCAATGAAATGATTAAACATGAATAAAATAAAATAAAATGGGAATACTGCATTGTCAATATTTTCCCCCACGGCATCATCATCCATTAGCTCTTCAAATATTGGTGTGCCCATCCATTGTTTTCTTTCCTTAGGGATTCCTAACATGCTTGTGTTATTTTTTATCTTGCCCCACTATTTAAAATATCTGTACTATTCTCTTTCTTTTTATTCTTTATAGTTCCGCTTTCAGTAATGTTCACTGTTGTTTATTTCAGTAATGTTTATTATTCAGTAATGCTTATTTTCCAGATGAAATGGCACTTTTAGTAAGTAAACATTTGTGGAAGTGTACAATAAGATTGTCTTTGGTTTGAATATACAACTATAACTATAGCACTCCTAGAAATCTTCACAAACGATATTCTGATAGCAAACTATGAATTAACTCTCAAAATATGTATGCGCAATGAAAGAAGACAAAAATAAAGAGTCATTTGGACAGAATGTAAAATTCCTTTTACACACCAAAGCATAGGGTAGAGAATAAAATGCTGCAAAATTCAAACTGCGGTGATAAAAGTCGCTGATAACATGAAGATGGAGAACAGAAGGTGCAAAAAGAAGAGACTGTAAAAGTCAATAAGCAAATTCAGGGAGAAATTTATATATTTAGAGTGTTTATTAGGTGATTACTCCTAGATATGACAACATTAGTCAAACTAAGCCTTTTGAGTATAACGTTTATTTTGTCATTTATTCCTTAATAATGCTAACTTTTAACTATGCCTGCCTAACTTCCTAGAGAAGGTCAAAGATATATCTCATGCTATGTCAAGAGTCAATGCTGACTGACTGATTTCTGAGCTTTACTATTTACTAAGTACATAGTAAGATTACGAATTCCGTAATCCCACTGTGTACTAGCGTGTCTCTCTCTTTCTCTCAATGGATAACTAACCTATTCATCATTCAGTAGTAAGCTGCCTAAATTGTTATTGCTTTTACACTATGTAACATTAAATTAATTATACCAAGCAATAGCTTATATTTTAGAAGTGGCCTGGTGATTCTTGACACATTGCCATAAAATTTTTAAAAGTAGATTATCACGTTCCAGGAAAAACAATGCTGGCACTTAAAACATATCTATAATATTAAGTCTTTCTATTCATTATTTTGAAATAATATTGGCATAGTTTTTGGTTTTTCACGTCTTTCCACATTTTAAAGTATTATACATGTTCACCTTGTTCACGTGTATTGCTAAATAATTTCCAATGTTGGGGAAGGTAGGTTTAGTGTGCCAACCTGGACAATAGACATATATGGGAATGGTAAAGTTGCAATTTAATGGTAGGGAAAAGAGATAAGATGCACAGAGAGACTTTCCTTTCCACCTCTAGTTCTTTAGTGATCAGACAAGCTAGTTCTCTGCCTCAACTTGTGAGCTACACTATTTGTGGGACGGCAAACTCGTGGATCCTGTCACTACAGTTCAAGGTCGTTTCGAGATCTGCTTCACCACACTGTTAGTGTATACATCAATTCAGTTGGGGACTGGTGGATCCTGTCATCTGGCTGACTGATGGTGACCTGGCCTGCTGTTTGTTGCCTTGGCTGGACTATCTGTATTGCCCTACAGAATAATTAGTTATCTGCTTCCTTGACTTTCACCCAACAGCCCTGGTGAGTTGAAGGATTTCAGCATATTAACTATCATTTCACGGAAGTGAGATGAGATGAGCCCTCTGTATTTCTCTAAGGACTAACTTAATTCATTTTGCTATATATATCTATATCATCTATATCTATGGAGAGACAGAATCATAAGCATCCTGGTTTTGTTTCTCTAGAGAACCCTGTCTAACACAATCGGTACCAATTGTGGTTCTAGAGAAACAAGATCAGAAATATGGATTTCTCAAATTGCCTCTCCAGCTTGATTAGACTTGACAGCACTGGTAATGTTATCTTTACCACTGAAGGCATGGATAAGTCTACCACTCTTACTAATCCACAGTGTGATGTAGCAAAGCTAATATACACAGCATCACCACCCATGGATAAAGTGTTGGTGAAAGGAAAGGATCGTGTGTTTGATATCTTCCAGCAGTTTTGTAAGAATGACAAGAATAAGGAATCTGGTTGGCTGGTTCACCATACAATGGAAAAGGAAATGTGATCAAGGAAAGGGATACCCTCAGAAACATATTTCAAGTGCTGAATAACAAACCTAAAACTTCCACATGTGTTATAATGGAGCATCTTCTCTCTTCTGTTAATAAAGCTGACATGCTGAAAAACAGATCTAGAGTCTCATCATACAAGTAGCTGAATTACAGTGTCAGCTGAATGGCAGATCTAGAATAGTGTCTGATATTTAAGAAAAGGCATTAGTAGGGAAGAATTGTGACCCTGAAACATGGGATGGGAACACACGGGTTGATGACTCAGAAAAGGAGGATATTTAGCCTCTAGAAATAATTGAGCCACCTTGTCAATAGATCCACACCTCCCAGCTTAGGGGATTAATCCACTATCAGTAAAACATTCCCCACCTGAGAAGATTAGCCAAACTGTACAAGCTGAAATTCCAGGTGGGGCTGTATCTGCAGCATTGCCTGAGGGAAATGCCTTATGAAATATTGCTGAGACCACACAGGAAACACCCTCATCACCCAATATTTCCCCTAGACCTGTAACTAAAATTAAGACTCAGGAAGTTCCTTAGTGTATATTCAAATGGTTACTCAGAAAGAAGTGTGAAATACAAAGATCTTTTTAATACATACAAGCAGAAGCCTGGGGAATATCACTGGGAATGGTTACTAAGAGCATGGGATAATGGGTCAAAGAATGTAACATTAGGCTTCTGGATATAAGACTGCTAAGCCCAGATTCTTTTTTCAGCGTCTCAGTGAGGGAGGTTAAGAGAGGATCTGATTGCTAATTTGGTTGGTTCACTGAAGCAAGGTGTGCCAGAAGACCAACTCAAGATGCCTGACCTATCTTGTTAGACTGTAGAAGATGGCATCCAAAAGGTGAGGGAAATTGGTATTTTGAAATGCTCTATCAGGAGGCTCCACTGACCCAAAAAGGGAGTTTTCTACATACATTTCACTACACCACAAAGAACAAATTTGTTAAGTGGGTCTCAGCATTTCTGAAGACTCCTAAGATTGCTATTTAATGTATACCAAGATTATCAGTGAACACTGACATTTGCCTACAGTGGGGCTGATTGGACCTCATGGTGGTATAGGACAGGTGTCAACAGAGACAACGTAGATGTGGTTACCATAATAGAAAGCAAGGTTTTTGAAGTAATCAAAGCAACCTGTCTCGTGTAGACTTATATCATGGACTACTTAACCACAGTGTTCCTAGGAGTGAAATACATGGGACACCTACTAAATACGTCTGTGATCTATACAGGCAGAAGAATACTAGTTCAGGTGGACAGTAGAATAGAGAGTCACGATCACTTAATCAATTTCCATGTCTGAGCCAGTTTATAGACCCAAAATCCTTTGAATGAAGGGAAAGACAGGCCACTTTGCCAGAGGACCCTGCTACATCACTGAAGGCTTATACTCTAAGTCTTTCTTCTAGCCTTCCCCAAAGGGACCTGAGGCTTTTCACAAGAGTGACTGTTCTTTGTGGGAAAGGAAATAATTACACTTGGGGGGCATGGGATTACTGGACACTGGCTCTGAACTGACACTAATTCTAAGAGACCCAAAATGTTTTGAAGACTCAT
>PVJH01048264.1:0-10895 GCA_004026705.1 Nesogale talazaci | reverse complement strand
CCCCCCCCCCCCCCCCCCGCTCTCCCTTACCCTCCCCAAGTCTTTTCCCCTAATAAAGCCACCCTTTGCTTCACATCTCTGACTGAACTCTGGCTCAGTTTACCTCTCAGTCACCACGATGAGACTGTCGATGAGCAGAGGGGAAAGAGGCACTGCCATGGAGAAAGATGGCACTTCCTGCCATCTACGTTGTCCAGGACACGAATGGAGCGACCCTGCTGATGGGTCGGAATTTGATTTCAGGCGAGGCCATGTGACCTTGAGGGATTCCTGAGACTGTCTCCTCGAGGGGGAAGCAATGATACCGCTTCACCCAGCTGCCCACACCCAAGGGAAAGAAATGGTCCTGGTGTTCTCCACACCTTTTGGGAAGTCTCCTTGAGTAGGAAACAGGGAACGCTCTCCCCGCCCCCCTCCCGCCCTGCCCTCGGCCAGTTCTATAGCACAGAGGGAAGCTGGGCATGGGTGGAGGAGAGAAGAGACCTATCCCAAGCAAATTCCAGATTCTAAGAATCCTCCTGCCCTGCCCGAGAACATTCTTCCGTTATCTTTTCCCTCCGCAGTCTCTAGAACTGAAACTAATTGGTTTAAAGTCTCCTTCTTATCGGCTCCTGTATTACTGATGACCTGAGGACTTCGTGGCTGGACCGGGAGAAAGGCCCTGACAGGCAGAGGTGGTGTCTGGCGGCAGGGAAGAGGCGGCCTGTTGCCACCATGGCTTTCTCCTGGGCCAGAGTGGGGAGCTGGTTCCGCATCCGCAGCCTCCTGGCCCGGCAATGCCTGGCAGAATTTCTGGGCGTGTTTGTGCTCATGGTAGGCGGGGAAGGACTGGAGGGAGGGGGGAAGTAAGGGAGGTGGGCAGAGGTTTGGGAGTCGTCCTGGTGCTTTTTCTCTCTGGACCCCACTTTCTTTTGACTCTCCTTCGCCCCATCTCCTCTCTCTGCTTCACTCCCCTGTCTTCTACTTTCTCTTATTCCTTCTTGCGCTTTCCCAGTGATCTCGGAGCCCTGTTGGTATAGTGGGGTACATGTTGACCTGCTAGCCACAAGGTCAGCAGTTCGGACCCACCGGCTGCTCTGCAGGAGAAAGGCGAGGCTGTCTGTCCCCATGAAGAGCGTAGTCTCAGAAACCCCAGAGAGCAGCTTCGCTCTGTCCCTCGGGGTCACTGACTTGGTATGACCCCGATGGCTGGAAGCTGGGCGTGAGTTTTTATTCCATCAGTCGCTTCCCTCCCTTTTTTTCGCCTCCTATCCCACCTCCTTTATGCCTTTCTTCCTCGCTGGCCTCTTTCTGGCCTTTCATGGCCAGGCTCTCTTGAGCTCTCCTTTTTTTTTTGGGGAGGGGGGAGCATCACTGCCCCCTGGTGGGAGTGGGAGGCTCAGCCTTGCTCCTGGAGAGCTGCTGCTGGATTTGGCCCAAGCCCGTGGGCCGCAGTCCCGCACTCCACCACTGCGCCACCGGGGCTCAGCCCCTGAGGTCTCCTTTTACCTTCTCAACCCCGCTCCTTTGCGGTAGCCCTGGGCACCCCGTGCCTCCTCTTCCTCTCTCACCAGCTCATCACTCAGGGAGCCGTGGCCCAGGCTGTCACCAGTGGAGAATCCAAAGGCAACTTCTTCACCATGTTTCTGGCTGGCGCTCTGGCTGTGATCATGGCCATCTACGTGGGGGGTAATGTCTCAGGTAAGGGCTGAGGGAGGTGGGGTGAGGCTGAAGTCAGTCCCTAGAGTAGCGCACAGACTCTTCTGTGCTTGCCCAGTGCACGGGATCGAGAGGGGCTTGGGCCCTTCCCAGCCTCTTTTGTATTCCTCCATGTCCTTTCCTGCAAGAGCTCGGATGGAGATGTCTGGCTAACAGCCCAAGACTGAATCTGATGCGGGAGAGGTCAGAGATGCCTCCACTCTCCAACCTTCTCCCCAGTGCGGACCTCACACACCCCTCCCACTGTAAGCTCTGTTCTGCTCATTGGCAAGACCATGCAGAACTCCTGGTGCTCGGGATGATGGGCTTTATTAAGGAACTTGGGTGGGGCTGTCAACTTAAGTGGCGGACTAACCACAAGGTCAGCAGTTCGAACCCACCAGTTGTTCCTCAGGAGAGAGAAGAGGCTGTCTGCTCCCATGAAGACTGACAGCCTCGGGAACCCTATGTAGTGCCAGGGTAAATCTTACATGATTCCATGGCAGTGAGTTAGCATAGAGTTGATTAGGGAACCGACAGGCTATCATTCAGGGGCAGAAACTACCCAGGATGAACGTCGTTCAACTATCAAGACGGCTTCTTCTCAGCCTCTTCTCTCTGGTCCTCAGGCTCTTGGCTGCTGCCTGTCCAGGGCAAGTTTTACAAAGCTCTGTAGATTGACAGCAACCTGCTTCACAGTAAACTTCAGTCTGAGAATACCGGCAGAGGCAGCCCCACCAACTGCCTGGAGACTGCCGCTCTGTTTCCAAGCCAAACACACTCTGCTGTCTCACCGCGGGCCCGAAGTCCTCCCCTGTGCTGTCTCCTGTCATCCTCTTGAATTTGCTCTTGTCATTTCCCGGCTCCTGCCCTCTCTCACCCAAAAGCGCTCGCTGTCTCCTGGACTGAGGGGGGGGTCTTCGCACCAGGACCCCACATCCGAAAGGTACACTCCATGCTCTTCTTTCTGGGTAGTTGTGAGATAAGATCCCCCTTTTGGCCTAGTGGGATGGCCAACTGGCCAATCAGGCAGTTCTTTTTTTTAAAAAATTTTTTTCAGGCATCACTGCCCTCTGGTGGTGGGAGTAGGAGGCCCAGCCTTTGCTCCTGTGAGCTGGAATTGGACCTCCATCCCAGTGTGCCGCAGCCCCGTGCACAACCACTACGCCACCGGGGCTCAGCCCCAGACAGTTCTTTTCTTTCTTCTTTTAAACAGTTTTATTAGCACTTGGTCCATTTGTCATACAATCCAATAATTTAATCATATCAAGAAGACATGGACACTTGCCACTCAATTCTAGAGCATTTTCTTCTTCCTGGTACTCATGGTTATTCACGTAATCTTTTTTTCTAATTGTGGCAGAAATATACTCCACCAAACGTTCTCCAACTCCACAACTTCTGTACGTCTCGCTCAGGCCATGGATTATGCTCTCGTGTTGCAATCCAGACCTCCAGAGAGTTTCTGTCAGAACGGTCTTGCTCAGCTGTGCCTGTGGGCAGGCTGTCTGGCCCCTTGGACACTAAGCCTGGCCTTTGCCCTGCTCAAGCAAGTGTTAGGATGCTATCAGTTTTGCCACCAGTAAGTGCCCAGAGGCACGGCACTCCCTCAGTAAGCCTCTGCCCGGAGATGCTCAGCTCTCACGCTTTGTGAGTGCCCCCCTCCTGTTCCTCTGCCATGGAGTCTCTCTGCCTCCTGAGTCTGTCTCTTCTTCTTGGTAGTAATCAGCCCCACCCCCACCCCTTTCTGCCTCTGAAGGGGTCCGTGTTGAGTCTAAGGGAAGGGCAGCACCTGCCAATCCCCCTAAACAGTTCCAGTCTGGGACACTCCCAGGGGCAGTTATACTTTGTCCGTAAAGGTCGCCATGGAGGTGGCTTCGACGGGCGCAGGGAGTGCGTTCCTACTGCAGTAACAATCACGGCTCCGAGGCTCCCAGGCCCTGTCCTGTCACGTCAAATCACATCACTGTCAGAGCTGAGTTGATGACAGTGAGTTAGGATTTGGGGTTTTTTTGGGGGGTGAGATCCTCACCAGAGTGCCAGGTAACTTCTTTACACGGTTAGCAAGCTAGCTGATCTCCTCCATGGGCCATAGCCTCTCATTTGCATAGTCCTACTCAACCATTTGGTGAGAATTGAAGTCTGCGGTGAGGAGAGCCTTATTAAGTCATTCACTTCACCTCACCCTGCAGCACCAAGTCGGCCTCGGCCTCTGTGCGCCTGGCTGGAGTTTTGAGGCACAATGTCACTGGGAAAGGAGCTGGGTGACCGACATATACATGGTACACACACAGGGTTGTCTCCCTGCTATTTACAATTCTAGCTAGCTTGATGCTACTATTAGAATTACCCAGGTCCCTGGAGTTTTCTTACAGTCTCTCTCAGAAGTGGGTATTGCCCCCTCTCAAGGGCACCAGGGATCCATCAATCAACTGTAGAGCTCTGAAAACAAAAAAACTCACTTGATAGCTGAATGGATTGTGAGCTTGCACATAATCATAAATTGCAATCTAAGAACAATGAGTTTGTTAAAAAAATGTTTGTTTCCATCATCATTCTCAAAACATTTGTTTTCCACTTGAGTCTTTGGTATCAGCTCCTCATTTCTCCCGCCCCGCCCCCCCATGAACCCTTGATAATTTATAAATTATTATTATTTTGTCATGTCTTATACTGTCAGACGTCTCCCATCACCAGTTTTCTGTTGTCCATCCCCCAGGAAGGTTATATGTAGATCCTTGTAATCAATTCCCCCTTTCTTTTTTTTTTTGTTTTGTTTGTTTGTTTGGGGCATCACTGCCTTCTGGTGGGAGTGGAAGGCCCAGCCTTGCTCCTGGAGAGCTGCTGCTGGAGTTGAACCCCCAAGCCAGTGGGCCGCAGTCTCACATTCAACCACTACGCCCCCGGGGCTCAACCCCCAACTCCCCCTTTCTATCCCACCTTTAAAACTCTTAAAACAACCCATGCATCAATTGTATCGAGCATATTTGTACTTACGTTGCCATCATTCTTTTTCTTTTTTTGGGGGGGGGCATCATTGCCCTCAGGTGGTGGGAGTAGGAGGCCCAGCCTTTGCTCTGTGGAGCTGGAATCGAACCTCCATCCCAGTGGGCTGCAGTCCCGCGCACAACCGCTACGCCACCGGGGCTCAGCCCGCCATCACTCTTTTTCTAAACATTTACTTTCTCTTCAGCCCTTGATATCAGCTCCTCATTTCCCCCCCACTCCATGACCCCTTGATAAATTATTATTTTCATATCTCACACCGACCTTGTTGCCTTTTCCCCACGCTTTCTGTTCATCCCACTTCCTCCCCTCCTATCCCCTCCACTCCCCTCCCTTTTGGTATGGCTCTTCAGAACGCTGAGTTCTTACGTTGATGTGTCTCTGGAGGCTCCATTCTGGCTTCATGGTGCTGACCGAAGAGGTCTTGCTAGAGCAAGATGGGGTGGAGAAGCCAGATGGGACCATCAGAATGGTGCAGGGAATTAGATTAGAGCTTAAATTCTGAGCAACCCATTGGCTGAAGGTTAGGGTGACAGTGAAAGCCCCAAATCCATGGAGCCGAACATCATCGGTCAGGGGATAGGACGTTATCTCCATTCTGAAAGAGCAGTCCTGGGAGGGGTGGTCTCCCTTGGGGGCTTGCCTGGGTGTGTCCCCGATGGAGAGAACACCACAAGGGGTAGGGGTGTGGTTTGCGTCCTCACCAGTCACACCCTGATGGCCTTGAGAAGGCTCTGGGACCAACTTGCTAAGTCCCTCTGGCAACCACAAGGTCTACTTGCCAGCATGCCTCTGCTGCCCCTCCCGTAGCCCTGCCTGGAGCTTTGATAGATTGATTTGCAGCCAACCTTGTATTTCTAAGTTTCCCTTGACCTCCCATGAGCTCTTCCAAGTTCTGTATTATCAGCAAACCCTTGAACTCCTTATGACCTTGTGCTAATGGCCTCCCTCATAAGGATAATATGTTTTTGTCTTGTTCTTGTCTCCTGATTAAGACTTTAATAAATGCTTTCTGAAGAAGAGAGAAGACAGTGAGGCGTAAACCTTGGTTTCACTGTATGGCCTTGGTAACCTTAAAGTCTCCAGCTCTTCCTCTGTATGTCGGGAACAATAGTATCTACCTTAAAAACAGGGGGGTACCGGGGAGGGGGTGAGTAGTGTCGCCTGCCTCGTGACAGACAGTACCTAGCAGTTGACAGTTGATGGATGCTGGTGTTTTTCTTCTTGATCCTGAAGGAGCCCACCTGAATCCAGCCTTCTCCCTGGCCATGTGCCTCCTGGGACGCTTCCCCTGGGCCAAGCTCCCCATTTACTGCTTGGTGCAATTGCTGTCTGCTTTCTGTACCTCGGGAGTCACCTATGCTCTCTACTACGGTAACAGGGGACGGGCTGAGGGGTCCCTGGTGTGCGTTTGGGTTGAGGGCAGGTGGGAACCCCGGTACCCCTCTCTCTTGTAGATGCCCTACAGAACTACACAGGGGGGAACCTGACAGTGACTGGCCCCAAGGAGACGGCCTCCATCTTTGCCACCTACCCTGCCCCCTATCTGTCCCTGAGCAACGGTTTCCTGGACCAGGTGCGTGTGAGGAGAGCCCCAGCGGTTGCCCCGCACCCCTGGGGTGCCACTCTATTGTTCTCACTCTCAGGGGGCTGTCAGAGCTGGTTCTATCCCATCCCCCAGCTAGCTCTAGGCCAGCCGCCAGAGTTCGCAAAGCCAGCTGACTCCATTGCCAGCTGACCCATCAGCCCTCCCTCTGTCCACCCCAAGGTTCTGGGCACTGCGATCCTGATTATCGGGATCTTGGCCATCCTGGACACACGGAACAAGGGAGTGCCGGCAGGGCTGGAGCCTGTGGCCGTGGGCCTGCTCATCCTGGCCATCGGGCTGTCCATGGGCGCCAACTGCGGATACCCGCTCAATCCCGCCCGGGACCTGGGCCCACGGCTTTTCACCTACGTGGCTGGCTGGGGCCCTGAAGTCTTCAGGTGGGTGTTGGGTTTCCCCTCGTGCAGTTAATCCCCTCGGCCCCCTACCCCAGGCGCCTCTGACATAGTCATCTTAGCCACCTCTCAGGCCTGCCAGGCCCTGGGTTTCCCTTCTCTTTGATAGTAGGGTTGTCCCTGGGCACGTCCTGTCAACTGTTGGGGTGTTAGCGACCCTGTCAGTCAAACAGGCGCATTCAGCTATCCTAAGAGGCGGCGGGGCTGAGGCCCGGTGGCGTAGGGGTTGTGTGCAGGACTGCGACCCACAGGGTTGGTGGTTCAAATCCAGCAGCAGTTCTCCAGGAGCAAGGCTGGGCCTCCTACTCCCAACAAGGAAGTGATGTCCCCCCCCCCGCCCCCCCCAAAAAAAAGAGAGCAAGGAGCTTTCCTGGGGCTCCCTTCTAAGTAAGAACTGGATTTTGGTGTCAACACACCAAACCAAACCCAGCATCAAACCCCCTAACCCCACTACGGAAACGAGTTTCTTTTTCATCCACCTTTCTGTTTCAGAGCTGGCAATGGCTGGTGGTGGGTGCCCGTGGCGGCCCCCCTGGTGGGAGGCGCTCTCGGGGCTGCCACGTACCAGATGCTGATCGCTCTGCACCACCCGGCGGAGCCCCCGCTGGCTCCGGACCTGGAGTTTGGCAGCTCAGTTCCAGAGTGTCGGCTATGATGAGGGCGGTCTTCCCTGACCTCAGGAACCCTGGGAAGGGCCCTGGATCCAGGCCTGGTGACCGGGCGACCTCGCTTCATTCCCACGGCGGGCCCTGCGAAGGTGTCTGAGCTGCGATTGCATGCAGCTAAGAGGCAATGCTTCCTCTTAAGCCGGGAAGGATGTTTGCGGGGAAGAACTGTAGTGTGTGTGTGTGTGTGTGTGTGTGTGTGTGTGTGTGTGTGTGTCTGGAAGCATGCGCCCCACTTCCTTCACTTCCAAATGGGTGTGTGTGTGTGTGTGTGTGTGTGTGTGTCTGGAAGCACGCGCCCCACTTCCTCCACTTCCAAATGGATTTTCTGCACCTGGAGGCCTCCATGCACACAATTCCCCAAAGCAGCCGCCAGAGGGTGCGCACCCAGCTGGATGGAGAGCGTGGTGGGAATCCCTGGGGAGGGGGTGGCGGGGAGCGTGTCCGAGTGTCTGTCTGAATGGGGAGTGGAAGGCAGGAAAGGAAGGGTCAGAACTCTGGGCACTTCCACAGCCAGACTTTTCTTATCAGTGCCCGCCATACCGCCCAAGGGGCATTCCGCCGCCTCTGCCAAGGGGGCGTGGTGTGTGGGGGGGAACCCCAGGCCCGGCGAGAGCCCGGCTGCGACGCCGAGGCGGACCCAGTGCTTGGACCCTGCGCGCGGCCGCTCCTGGAGAGCCCGTGGGCCGGCGCGCGAGGGCGCCCGAAGGGGAAGGGCGGCTGGAGCCCGACTCGCCCCCAGCTCTCCCGGCAGGAGATGCTCTTTGCTGCGGAGAAGGCAGCGTTCTCCTGCCTCTTCTCTTCCAAATAAATCAGAACAACGAAAACCCCGGGAAGCCTGTCCCGGCCATCCAGCCTCCGGAACCGCGCGCTGGGATGGACCGGGCGGGTGGGTGGGGCCGGATCCTCGCAAGGGTTAAGACCCTCCCCGTGCCCCGCACAAAGATGGCTGCTCCCGCCCTCCCTCTTTCCCACCCCTCCCCAAAACCCCCTCCCGCCCCCCGCCCTCTGCTGCCACCTCCGTCACTTCCGCCCCGCCGTGGCCGAAACTGACACAAAGTAGCGGGCCGAGTCCCCGGGGGGAGCGGGCCGCAGCTGGGGGGGCGGGAGCCCGCGGGGAGCCGAGTCGAGCGCCCCCCGCCCCACCCCCGGCATGGGCAGGCGGGGGCCGCGGGGCAGGGAGCCGCGCGCTGAGCGCTGAGGTGAGGCGGGGCGGCGGGCAGGGGTGCGGGGCGGGCCGGGGGCCGGAGCTGCGGGGCAGCTGAGGCCGGACGGGGCTGCGTGATTGGAGGGAGGGGTGTTGGGGTGCCGGAGGATGGGGGCTGGCCTGGCCGCAGGCTGGGAGGAGGGGGCTCCCCAGGGGGCACGGAGGGGTGCACCCGGCTGCCGCCGTGCTGGGGAAGGGGTTGGGGGCTGTCGGCTTTCTCTTTGGGGGGAGGGGCTCTGTGCTGAGGGACCCAAACGTCCAAGGAGAGGGTGGTAGAGGTGTCGGGCTGCACACCCCCGCCCCACGTGGGACTGGGAGCGTGGAGGGGGGTCCTGGGTGCGCCGCCCTTGGCACTGAAGGTGTGGCGATGCCAATAAAACTGAGGGTCGTGCCTTCTACTTCCCTGCCCCGCGCGCCAATGCCCGGGCGACAGGTTCCTCTGGGAGAAGAGGCCCGGCTCCAGGGGTCGCGGGGGAGGGGGCAAAGACAGGCCCGGAGGAGGAGCCAGCTAGCCAGTCCTTTTCTCCGTGGGGCATGGCAGCCTCGCAGGGCTGCCGCTTTTCATCCCAAGTGTAGCTGCCCAGGGGACTGGGGCGGCTACGTGGACATGGCCGATGGGCCCCACCAAGCCGCGTGAGACTGGAAAAGAGAAGTGTGGGTGTGTGGGGCGGGTGTCACAGTTCCCAGGTCTCCTCCCCTTCCTTTCCTGTTACCATCCCCCCCCCCCCCCCCCCCCTCCAAGGGACCAGGTCTGGGTCCAAGATAGTTTTCCGTTTCCCCAGGGTCTCGGCTACAACAACTTTCTTGGTCGGTGTCCAGATTCCAAGAGGCTTGTGTGGCTCCTTTGTGAACTCCTTCTCAGAGCTTAGGGCCTGGGGGGTGAGGGCGGGAGGTGCTGCTTCTTGCCCGCCCTCCCTGGGGTCAGGGCCGGCCACAGAGCTTGTGATGCCCACCCGTGTGTCCGTTCCTTTAGCCTCTCGTTCCTCACTCCACCCTCCCGTGACTCACACTCTAGACTGGGTGGAACCCTGGCTGGGGCTCTGGAAGAGGCCTTGGCATCTCCAAACCGGGCATGAGGCATTTCTTCCTGAGCCAGGCACCCCTGGGCTGCCCTGGCCGACGAGCCGGACGAGGGCCATGGAGCAAAAGGACTTGGGGCCCTTGGCATGGTCTCCTCTGGGGCTCAGCGGGGAGAGGGAGCCGGTGACGGGAGACCCTGGTGTGGGTGACTGGGCTGTGGCCAGAGTCTGTAATTATAGAGCTGGGGCAGACAGGCAATTCGTATCTCTGGGACTGGCGGGGTGCGCCTAGTAGACTGCAGGGAGGGAATGAAGGAGGAGGAGGAGGAGGAGGAGGAGGAAGGCATTCGGCCCAGACAAAGAGAGGAGGTGACAAGAGGACCCAGAACCTGGCTAAGCACTTTGCCCGGCTGTGCTGGAGCCTCTGTGGTCCTGGCGTGGGAGGCGGGGCGCCTGCCTTTTGCAGAGTAAGGGAAAGGGCGCGGGAAGATGTCAGGAAGCAGAGGCCAACCGGACCAGTGCTCCCGGAAGCTGCCCTGGGTGCCCTGCGAGGGTTGGGAAGATTCCTTTGCTGCGCCAGTGCTGCCTGCCGTGCCTTCCCCCACCCAGGAAGTGGTTAGGGTTAGGGGACATTCTCTGCCGGAAGTGAGGGCCATGCTGCTAAAGTGAACTCCTCTGGAGGAGGGGGTAATGGAAGTGGCAGTGGGGATGGGGGGAAGAATTTGCAAGTTTGCGGAGAAGGGTGGGGCCTGCCCACCCTGTTTCCTGATGCCCTGCCAGGTGCTTCCTGGCTCGGCTCCCTCGACCCCACCCTTTTGGGGGAAGTGCTGCTTTCTAGTACACGCAGACTCTGCTCACTGGCACCAGGCATGTCCACACGGGATCACCGGGCCGTGTCCCTCCTGTTAACATCTGCCCCTGTCTTTTCCGGAGGGGTCCTGGTGTCTGCGCCCGCTGTTAGCGCCCCATACATGCTCTTATGCTAGACAGAGCCATGGCTCGAGCTGTGTGGGAATGCCCCCCCCTCCCCCCCGGGGACCCACAGGGACAGTGCTGCTGCTGTGGGGTTGACTGGGGGAACCACAGAGGGTGGGTGGGGGCTCCGAGAGGTGACCTCATGGGTCTGTCACCTTCCTGCAGGGCCGCCCATGGGATTGCCGGAACCGTGCTGGGTGAGATGGCACTGTGTGCAAAAAAGCGCCCCCCAGGTAAGGAGGAGCAGGCAAGGGGTGGGGGGAGCAGGCCCTGGGAGAGTGAGGGTCTTTATGGCTGCCACCCGAGGGAAGGGTCGGAGCCCAATGCTCATGGGGAAATCTCAGA
>PVJH01048263.1:0-10887 GCA_004026705.1 Nesogale talazaci | reverse complement strand
TCGTTTTTGCTCCTGTGTTTTATTTTTAAAGTATATTTGTAAGTTAATTTTTAAGGTGCATTTGTTAGTATAAACTTTTGTTCATAGTGATGCTGCAATAATACAAGTCACTTGTTTTTGTTCAAAAATTTGATCTAGGGGGCTGAGCCCCGGTGGCGTAGTGGTTGTGCGCGGGACTGCGGCCCACTGGGATGGAGGTTCGATTCCAGCTCCACGGAGCAAAGGCTGGGCCTCCTACTCCCATCACCTGAGGGCAGTGATCCTCCACCCCCCCACCCCCACCCCCACCCCCCCAAAAAAAGCAAAAAAAACAATTTGATCTAGGATCAGGCCTGATTACATAGTGGTTATGTGCTGGGCTGCTAACTGCAAATATCTAATCTAAGTATTCCCTTGCCATATTAAGAAAGTATTATTTAGTTAATTACTTTCTGAAATTTCTGAGCACAAAAGAAAATAGGTGTTAGAAAAATTTTTTTTATTTCTCATGAAATGTTATAGAGTTGTTTATTTTTAAATGGTTGGAGATTATCAGTAAATACAAATTTGGGAAATTATATCTAAGAACTTTGGATATTTTTCACAATTAAATTGCCTTTGCTCTTAGGTATCATAAGAAGTCTCGCAGCCCACACGTTAAACCCTGATCAAGATGTCAGCCAGTGGACAACTGCGGATAACGATGAAGGCCACAGCAGCAATCAGCTTAGGCTTGTTCTTCTTCTGCAGTATCTGGAAAATTTGGAAAAGTTGATGTATAATGCCTACGAGGGATGTGCGAATGCATTAACATCACCCCCTAAGGTTGGTTTCCAAACAGAACTCGGGGCAGATTGTACATTTGTTTTCTGTATATCTGAGCGTGTATACCTCCTATGATCTGACCGAGTCCGGAGCTCCTCTTTCCCTTTTATTTCCACAGGTGATCAGGACTTTTTTCTATACTAATCGCCAAACTTGTCAGGACTGGCTCACTCGTATCCGACTCTCTATTATGCGAGTTGGATTGCTGGCCGGCCAGCCTGCTGTGACGGTGAGACATGGCTTTGACTTGCTTACAGAAATGAAGACAAACAGTCTCTCTCAGGTAAAGTGGTGTGTATGGAATTCATTTTAAATCTGTCACTCAGAAAAAGTTGGTTCCATTCCTGTGCTATGATGTAGCCTGTGAAAAAAACCCTTTTTAACTTGCAGTCATTTTTAAAGCTTTGGATGTAAAAAATGACTAGTTGTAAAGTCACCTACCTGTTGTCTCTATTTAAGACATGTTTGGAATACATATTTCTTGTGCTTTTTTAAGGTAATTCTTTGAAATCTGTCATTTGGGAAATAATTCCTGTAATAGTGGGAAAGTGCTTTCACAATTCTTGGTTTGAATGTGGATTCTTAGTAAATGTTTATGAAGGCATTCAAGTATACCAAAGTGTTCACTAAGTTCATATAATAATAATTCCTTTAGTTTGTGTTCTTTATATTCCATTTTACGTGTGTTTACTTCGCATTTAACTCCCTCAAGTGGCATAATAGAACGTTTAGGTAACTCTTTTCTTCCTGGGTCAGATTGACCTGAAGTGTTGTTCAGAACCTGTCAGTCATGCTCGTGGATAATCTGTGTAACAGTTTAAGAATTGTAAGCTATGTATAATACAGCTGCTTTTACGGCAATCATCAAACACATTTAACTTAAGTTCAGTGTGCTTGTGATCTGTGGTTCTAGAGTCAGTTGGGATTTGATGAGATAGAAATGTGATTTTTCTGAATGTTGTTTTCAGGGGAATGAATTGGAAGTGACCATCATGATGGTGGTAGAAGCATTGTGTGAACTTCATTGTCCTGAAGCTATACAGGGAATTGCTGTCTGGTCGTCTTCCACGATTGGGAAAAATCTTCTATGGATTAACTCAGTGGCCCAACAGGCTGAAGGGAGGTAAGCTGGAAGCAAGGAAGGAAGGACGTGGGTGAGGTTATCATTCAGTGTTTCAGACTTCTGTGTTAGCAGCTAAGATATAACTAAAAGGTCAGTGATCGGAACCCACTAGCCTTTTCTAGGGAGAACGATGTGGCATCTGCTTCCATGCAGATTGCAACCCACAAAACCCCATGTGACAGTTCTGCTGGGAGCTGGAATATTTCTATAAAATCATAGCAAACTTTAGCAAACAAAACTAATCAAATATAGGAAACTATTGTTTCTCAAGTGATCCTCCATTTAGATCAGCCGTTCTCAACCTAGGGCTTGCGACCCCTTTGAGGTCCAACAACCCTTTCACAGGGGTCACCCACTTCATAACAGTAGCAAAATAACATTGATAAAGTAGCATCAAGCGCAATTTTATGCTTGAGTGGTCACCACAACACGAGGAACTGCCCTAAAGGGTCGTGGCATGAGGAAGGCTGAGAGCCATTGCTCTAGGTCTGTATCTTGATGCACGTGGCGTTTCTGTCTCTGTAACCCTGCCCTGAAGAACTCGGTGCTCTTCACTTTGCACCACATCATAAAAGGGTACGTAGGGCATTCTCAGAGTTAACTTTTCAGTGTTTATTTTCTTTTTCATTTGAGGAACCAAAGAACGCTGAATGGTCGTGATTCTCCAATAATTTAACTCATCTCGCCTCACTATATTGAGCTACCTATCCTTTCACCGGGATTTGAAAATGGTGTGGGCGAAATGTGTAAAAAAATAAAGTAAGGCAGTTTTGATTTGTGTTTTAAGGTTTGAAAAGGCCTCTGTGGAGTACCAGGAGCACCTGTGTGCCATGACAGGTGTTGACTGCTGTCTGTCCAGCTTCGACAAGGCTGTGCTCACACTGGCCAACTCAGGACGAAACAGTGCCAGCCCCAAACACTCTCTGAATGGTAAGCATTCAACATTCAGAGTTTTCTTTCTGATCATCTTACCATACATTTTTTTAAAGTCTGCTTTTTGAAATATTTAAAACTGCTTAAGGTCTTGTTTTACTTCTAAATTATTTTCAGGAGAATCCAGGAAAACCGTTTTGTCCAAACCAATGGACTCTTCACCTGAGGTTATAAATTACTTAGGCAATAAAGCCTGTGAGTGCTACATTTCCATTGCTGACTGGGCTGCTGTGCAGGACTGGCAAAACGCTATCCATGACCTGAAAAAGAGCACCAGTAGTACATCCCTGAACTTGAAAGCCGATTTCAACTACATTAAGTGAGGACTTTTTTTTTTCCAATAAAAAATTAATGTTGTGTAACAAGTAAATAGATTTTCACGTAACTTAAAGTAACATAGCATATTTAAAGTAAATAATGTATGCTCACATTGTATGTAGGCCATTAAACCACAGATCAGACTCTGGCGAATATGAGTGAGAAGAAAAAGAGGGCAAAGACCAGAGTCCTTTAGAGGAAACCATTGAGGAAAACACAACAGACATTAAGGAAAAAATTGTTCTAGATGCTAGTGCGTCAAATGGACATAGTCGACTTGTTTAGATGTTCCAAAGTCTAAAAACAAGTTTAGAGTGATGAAACCTGATTAAGTATGAGATGCTGGAGAAATCTGGAGATGAAAGTCTTTTGTTGGGAGTTTGCTTGGTGAAGTTTTCTTGGAGTCAGACTGAAAAATAGTGGCTGGAAGAGAAGCATGCATGCCTGTTGTAAGTTGTTGTAGAGCAAGTAGAAAGCAAAGGTCAAAGAAACAGGATAAAGTATGTGGTTTTGATTTTGTTCTCTCTGGCTCGTCATTCCTTAGCTAAAAGAGCATTGTGGAGCAAAATTGAAAAAAAAAAAGATTTATTAGAATCTTTGGGGGACCAAATTTGGAACATTAGGAAGCCTATCAAGGAAGATGACATAAGACCCATTAGTGGCAGAAACAATAGATAAATTGGTCAATAGATAAATAGATAAATTGGTCACCTTCGTAGTTCATCACTAAGGCTGCCTCAGGAACTAGTGGTCGCATCAGTTTGTAACGATCACTTATTAAGGTGAAAGCAGGCATAGAGTAAATCAGGAAATGCCTGTTTCCTGTGCTGGTCCAGGCTGGATTGTGCTGAAGTGGCACAGTGAGGACAGGGAAACTGAAGGAAACTCGAGAGTGGGCTCAGCTGTAGTAGAAATGGGAGCTAGAATAAGGAGGTCTGAATGTAGGAGCAGTGGGCTCCAGCTCTTATCCTGGCATCAGTATTGCAGGGTCATAGCTAAGAGCTTTAGAGACAGTATCATCTGCCAGATACAGTCATGAGATGGAATGGGAAAGTGATTTGGCTTCCAGTAGAACACAATTATGAAGGGAAGCAGTCAAAGAAGGGAAGACTAGGATAGAAGCCGGAGATGTTGGCATAGGAGACTCTCGGAATTCCAGAGCATAGGGATCCTAGAGCTGTAGCCAGGAAAGCGTGAGGTGCTTGAGTTGCACTGCAGAGGTCTGCCGTCTGTCTATTGGGCAGGCCCCAAGAAAGCAACTGCTGCAGACAGACAGAGGAAGGTAAGCTAGATGCCCACAGCTGCGACTTCCTGGTTGTAGTCGAGTGCTTACTAAGATAGTAGTTGCATCCTCAAAGTAAAATTAGTGGCAGGCATGGAAAGAAGGTTTTAAAAAGAATGCTGTACTCATGAGATGAGATGAGATGAGGGGGTGGGACTTAAAAATTTCATGGAAAACACAAGTTGAAAGACAATTTCTGCTTAGTTTTCAATTTTTTTGAAGACCCTTCATGTGCTGTTCCTTCCAAACATATTCCTTTTGTGTGTGCCATAAGTTGAATATGTGAAATAACCAGTATTTTAATTACAGATCATTAAGCAGCTTTGAGTCTGGAGAATTTGTTGAATGTACTGAGCAATTAGAATTGTTACCAGGAGAAAATATCAATCTGCTTGCTGGTGGATCAAAAGAAAAAATAGGTATCTGATAAATGTTTTAAATTATTTTTCGGGCTAAGTTGCTTAAAATTTGGGGGTTGGTATATTTGGTTAAAAAAATCAAGAAGTTTACACAGTTAATTGGAGAAGTGCTTCATGTGAAGCCACGTATTTAGGATCATTCTAATTACACTTGATTTGGTGAATGAAAAACCAGCATGCTTAACATTCTTCAAGTTAAACCAGGCTGCATTAATAGAATTCTGATTTTACTAAGTCATGTCTATTTTTGATGGTTTTAAGTTTGAATTGAGATTATCTTGATTTGCTTCATTAGGTTTTTTTTCCTTATCACAACTAGAATATGTTTTAAATTGTATACCTAAAGTTCTAGGTTTCTCTGCTAATATCAATTTGTGCTAGATTCAGTTAGACTTGCCAATGGAGGTCTAAATTGCCTCCCTAAATAAGTACTGGCTGACTGAGTTTTGAGCAAATCAACTGATGTTTAGGTGGTATGAGTGCAGCTGTCAGACATGCTTTTATAGGATTCGGCTGCTTAAACTTAAATATGAAAATTGATAATCTCTTCAAGTATTTTAAATTGAGATTATTTTATTACACTTGATATTAGCCAAAAGGCCGAGAAGCAGCAACATTGAGATTATTTTAAGTACTATCCAAATGGTTTATTAATCTTATGCATGAAAGCAGATTAATTCAATGAAATTTATATAACTTCTAGATATGAAAAAACTGCTTCCTAACTTGCTGAGTCCTGATCCGAGGGAACTTCAGAAGTCCATTGAAGTTCAGTTGTTGAGAAGTTCTGTTTGTTTGGCAACTGCTCTAAACCATGTTGAGCAAGATCAGAAGTGGCAGTCTATAACTGAGTGAGTTTCCTCTGTGGTGGTGAAGGCGCGTGGTGTGTTGTCACCTGGGTGGTGAGGATATGCTGGGGTTGCTGCACAGTTGTCTTCAGAGCTTCCTGTCAGTAATGATGTCACAGGATACATGAATGCCACTTGCTCACATTAACTGGGGCCCAAAACCAAGCAAGACGTAGAAATCATCAAAAGCAAATGCTTGGCTTCTGTCACTTTCTATGGAGCAGGCTCCTGCTGCTGCTGCCTGCAGCCTGGTCTATGGTAGCATCTCAAGTGCTTCATCTCAGCAGAGGTTACGCAATGAAAGCGCTCACTCACTAATTGACAGTAAACATTTGGTTTCAGAAATGTGGTAAAGTACTTGAAGCAAACATCCCGCATAGCTATTGGACCACTGAGACTCTCTACTTTAACGGTTTCACAGTCATTGCCCGTTTTGAGCACCTTACAGCTGTACTGCTCGTCTGCGCTGGAGAACACCGTGTCCAACAGGCTTTCCACTGAGGTGTGTGTGTGCAATGTAAACAGAAGTGTGGAACAGCTTTTTGTTTTGTTTTTTTAAATAACAGTTATCTTGGGACAAGTCAACTAATATATCCAAATGCCATTTTCAGACAATTTTTCATTTGGAGTCTGACCTGAAAGGTGGCAATTAATTGATTCTTGCCTTCAAACAAGGTATCTTATACCTCTTTGAAAGAATAATGACTAGTAATACTTCTAACCATGGTTCTTTCTAAGAGATTAAAGAAAATGTATGTTTGGGGGAAGGGAGGGGGACTGTGTAAACATATTCTCCGTAGACAGATTGCATTTTATGTGCACCAAGATGAAGGCTCCCATCTCCCTTAAGGTTAAACCAAGGATGTGAGAATCTCACTACAAAACAGTAATTTATATATGTTTTTTCAGTAATTTAGCTCCTATTATATGGTCAACTTGTACTTTATTGGTACTATGTTGAGAAATTGCACTTAATGTTCTGAAAGAATTGGAGGGAAAGTTAACTGCACTGTGCTTAGACACTGTGGCAGAGGGGGTGGTGTTTGATAGGTGAGCAGGCACACAGTCGCCGTCTGTTGGGATGCCGCGGCTCAGGCTCATGGTATGTGCCCTGGCTTTGCTCACCTGATCACCCCTTTGTTTTATAGTGGGTCCTTTTTGTTTTGTGCTTTCAGGACTGTCTTATTCCACTCTTCAGTGATGCGCTGAGGTCATGCAAACAACATGATGTGAGGCCGTGGATGCAGGCACTAAGGTACACCATGTACCAGAGTCACTTGTTGGAGAAAATAAAAGGTAACCAGCGTTGGCATTTTCCCCAATTAGCTCTGCGGAGAATATGGTTTTCCCGTTTTAAATGGGCCACTTGATGAGTAGTTTTGACAAAGTCGAATGCTTGTGTAATTAGCATTACAATCAAGATAATGAACATTTCTTTCACTCCAGAAAGTTCTCTTTCCAAACCCCTCTCCAGCCCAACTCAGTCACTGGTTTGCTCCCGCTCACTGTGGATTAGATCAGTCTCTGTTAAAGTGGCCGAGGAATGGAATCATAATGTGTACTCTTGGACCTGCCTTTTCTGGCTCAGCATGGTGTTTTTAATCCTCCATTTGGCATGTTTTCAGTAATCTCTTCTGTATTATTCCAGAGTATAAGTCCATTGTGTGGGTGTAGTACAAACTACTTTTTCTCCCTTGGATGGATTCGATTTAGTCTCTTAACATATAAAGCTATAATGAACAATTCTTTGGGTCGATATATAATTCTTTGGGTCAATATATAATTCTTGTGGATAATGTCTAGAAGTGGACTTGTTGGATATTATGGTTTAATTTTCAAAGCAGTTCAACAGATTCTTACAATTCTTCTTCTGACAATTTATGACAGTTCCAGCCTCTCCACATCCTTGGTATTATCCTCTTTGGGGGACCGGGTGGGTAGTAGTACCTCATTGTGGTTTTATTCATGCTTCACTGATGACAAGTGGTATTGAGCATCTTTTCGCTTGTTCTAATAGCTATCCTAGGTCTGACTTTGTGAAGTGTTCAAATCTCTCCCTTATTTTTTATTGGGTTTTCTTTCTGGATCCATGTATGGATCTAGATACCAGATCTTCCTCCAGTAACAGTATACTATGAATGCTAAGGTTTTTTTTTTTTGGAGGTGGGGGCAGGCATCACTGCCCTCTGGTGGTCGTGGGAGCTACCCAGCCTTTGCTCCTGGAGAGCTGCTGCTGGATTTGAACCATCAAGCCAGTGGGCTGCAGTCCCGCACTCAACCACTACACCACCGGGGCTCAGCTGAATGCTAAGTTTTAACTCTGCAAATGAGTAGCCTGAAGAGTTGATAATTATAAAATTGCATTTGCATTAACCTGCCATGTTAAAGGAATCTTTGCAATTATTAAAAGGTTGGCAGAAAGCACTAGAATTTTAGTCAAAAAGAGTAGCAGGGGTTGCTCCATAAATCTGATTATTAAATTACACACATACTAAGTGCTGATATGTGAATGTTAACTAAAGTATAACTGCTGGTCTCTGAGTCAGCTACCCTTTTACTGCTAAGCAAACTTGAGTTTGGAACCTCAGCTCAATATTTGTAAAGCGATGAGTCTTCGAAGAAAGATGGGAAGAACCCTGGGGAGGTAATGGTTGTGAGTGGGGCTACTAATCTCTGGTTGGCAATTCCACTCTGGGGGAAAATGCTGAGACTTTCAACTCCCATGAACAGTTTTGGTCTCAAGCCCACAGGTGCAGTTCTGCCCTGTCCTTTAGGGTGGCTCTGTTTTAGAATAACTTGATGGCCGGGAGCCAAAGGGCAGTTGTTAAGAAGCCTTCACTGTACAGTGGGTAAAGCATTTGACAGCCAACTGCAAGGTCAGCTATTGGGATTCCACTGACCACCCCACTACTGGTCTGCCTTAGAAACCATGTGGAGCTAAAAATGTCTATTCTGTCCTCAAGAGCTGACATGAGGCCAGAGCAACCTGAGGGCAAGCAATGTGAATTACCATGCCCGTGAGAATCTCCTAAGGATTATTTAAGACAACACACCGTATATACTTGAGTATAAGCCCAGTTTTTCTGCCCATTTTTAATGAAGTTTTTGTGGTAAAATTAGGTGCCTCAGCTGACAGTTGGGTTGGCTAATACAGTATATAAAAACAGCAAAGAACATGGCATTTCATAGAACTTAGATGATCATTTCCCTGCCCATCCTTTCCCATGTCAAACAAGTTTTAGGTTAAAGAAAGCGTCAGTAATCTAACAGTCCAACAACACACCTCCATTTTTATCTTTTTGTACAACAAATATTATCACATACATATTTGGGGTCAGATAACTGTGTTCAGTGATGAACAAGGCAAACCTCTTTTCTACATTTCTAAAGCCCAAGGGGATTCTAGGGCCCAGTAGAGAAAACCGACATTATAGAAAATGATGAATGGAAGTCCAAATGCATGGCACTAAAAGAACCTCCGTCCAAAGTTGTTGGTTCAATTCTGGGGTTCTAGAAGGTATTTGAGGAGAAACTAATAGGTTAAGTGTAGACAGAAGAAAGTGAAGATGAGAGGATTTTACTTAGAAAACGTATCCGGTGTGAAAGCTAGACAATTCAGTGAAGAAATTCTTCGGTGGCTTAGTTTCCCTAGAGGAGTATAAGCCAAAATAGAGCTCAGGGAGATTGCGATTGGGGTGGAATGGAGTGGGACGCAACGTGTCAGAGCTTTATAAGTCAAATAAGAGTTGGAGTTTTGTCAGAGGGACACTGGGAAGGGGAGGTAAATGTTTAGATTTTCCTCATGCAGGTTAGTTGCAGATTGGAGGAGAAGAATAAGTGCAGTTTTCAATTAGATCAGAAACCCACTGCCATCAAATTCATACAAGTCATAGCGACTGAAGTTTCTGCTAAAAGTAACTAGAGAAATGGCGATGGGGACATAACAGACAGATAGGAGATGGGCATTGAAAACAAACTCTAGCATGCTGGCTGGCAGCCAGGGTAATTGTGCCCCTTTCACCAAGAAAGGGAGAGGTGTAAACCGTTTGGAGGATGATGGAAAGTGAGTTCAACCTGACACAACCTGAGGTGCTCTTTGAAATGTCTGAGTGGAGGTGAATGATGGGCACATGGGACCAAGATGTCAGGTACAGGCTGCTGATAAAAATTCCAGAGTGACAGCATGTGCCAGGTAATTGAAGCCACAAAAACAGATGGTTATCATCTAGGGAGTCTATCCAGGGGGAGGAAGTAGGAAGCTGAGTTCGGAGCTGAGAGGAACACTGGTTTTTCTGGGTGGACTGGCGCAAGAGGAGGAGGCTGAGCAGTCTCTTGAAGGTGGGGGGAAACGGGAGAGAATGGCATGGTGGAAGGGGGGAAGAGGACCCTTCCAGAAGGGGAGATGGCCTTAGTTTCCAGTCATTCCCATGATTTCGTCTGTTACTAAAAAGCTTCAGAAACTTAAAAAGTTAATTTCTTGCAATGAGTGATACTTTCCCGTGTTCTCGTGTGTATTCAGCAAATGCATTCTTTATTGTATGCCAAGTATGACACCTGCTAGAGGCTTGAAGAGGTGAAAAAGTAAGTTGTCGTCTTAGAGAAGTGGAAGAGTGAAGTATTTGGGGAAGGTTTTTTTTTTTAACCATGTCTCAGTGCATTAGAGGGGAACCACGCACTCGGGGACTAATGAAATGCTTTCTTCTCTCTAGAACAAACAGTTCCGATTAGAAGTCATCTCATGGAATTAGGCCTGACAGCAGCAAAATTTGCTAGAAAACGGGGCAACGTGTCACTCGCAACAAGGCTGCTGGCACAGTGCAGTGAGGTTCAGCTGGGAAAGACCACCACTGCTCAGGACTTAGTCCAGCATTTTAAAAAGCTATCAACTCAAGGCCAAGTGGATGAAAAGTGGGGACCTGAACTCGATATTGAAAAAACCAAATTGCTATATACAGCAGGTTAGTAAAAGGAATTATGGTTAGTCTATGACAATATTAAGAATTAGAGACCCATGTGTTTCTGGTTGTGGAGCAAGACAGTAACAGAATATGCTGTTAGTGGAATCCTGAATAATCAATGATTAAAATTACTTTATAATTCAGTGCGTTTTTTTTTTTTTTTTTTGGTTTTTGGGGCATCACTGCTCTCCGGTGGTGGGAG